>CAUYRT010017754.1:0-69729 GCA_963574885.1 Lepilemur ruficaudatus
AAATGCTGGCGAGGATGTGGAGAGATAGGGACTCTCTTACACTGTTGGTGGGACTGCAAATTGGTGCAACCTTTGTGGAAAAGAATTTGAAGATTCCTCAAAGAGCTAAAATTAGATTTACCATTCGATCCAGCAATAGCATAATTAGGCATCTATCCAAAAGAGCACAAGATATTCTATGATAAAGACATCTGCACTCGAATGTTTATGGCAGCACAATTCACTATTGCTAGGTCATGGAAACAACCCAAGTGCCCATCAATGCATGAGTGGATTTTTAAAATCTGGTATTTGTTCACAATGGAATATTACTCAATTTTAAGACATGACAGTGAGTTAGCACCTCTTGTATTATCGCAGATTAAGCTTGAGCCCATTATTCGAAGCGAGGTGACACAAGATACGAAGAATGGGTTCCACTTGTACTCACCATCAAATTGGTATTGACTGATTAACACTATGGTGCTCAAAGGGTGGGAGCGAACACTGGGGAATTAGGGGGTGGAGGTAGACCCAAGTCTGAGCGACGTGGGGGCTCACTGTGGAGAGGTGCGATATGCTTGAAAAGTAGTTGGGGAGTGGAATTAGGGGTCTCAATAGGGGAAAGGCATTCCTCAAAAACTGATTCATGTGATTAACTGTACACCTCGGTAAATTCACTGAAAATCATTTAATTGTACACTTAAAATGGAGTGTTGGTTGTACGTAGATACAGTTGGAGCACTGTGTACTCCATGTACTCTATGGACTACTTTGACGGAGTAGGTTTTTGAATGTAACAAGATAAGTCAACTTGAGTTGTAATATATTTTGGGAAATCAGCTCACTACAAATTGCGTATGTAAACATTGTACTGTAAATGCTTTGTAGTTTTCCCCCAATAAAAAAAAAAGTTAACTGTTGTAAAACAACCTCAGTCAGGTCTTTCAGGAGATATTTCAGAAGGCGGCATTGTAAACACACCCATGGGTGTTATTGCTCCTGAAGATCTTCCGGTAGGACAAGGTATAGAAGGGGGAAGACAGAGATACTGATGATCCTGACCTTGTGTAGGCCTAGGCTAATGTATGTGTTTGCATCTTAGTTTTTTAAGAAAAATAAATTGAAAAAGTAAAGTAAGAAAAACATTTAAAAATAGAAAAAAGCTTATAGAATAGGATATAAGGACAGAAAATATTTTTGTACAGCTGTACCATGTGTTTGTGTTTTAAGCTATGTATTATTACAGAAGAATTAAGAAGTTAAAAAAATTAAAAAGTTTATAAAGTAAAAAAATTATACACTAAACTAAGATTAATTTATTATTGAAGAAAGAAAAAAAATTTTATAGATTTAGTGTGGCTTAAGTGTGGAGCCTTTATAAAGTCTAGAGTAGTGTACAGTGATATCCTAGGCCTTCATACTCACTCACGCCTCACTCATTGGGCAACTTGCATTTCTGTAAGCTCCATTCATGCTAAGTGCCTTATACATTTTTTATCTTTTATATCATATCTTTGCTGTACCTTTTCTATGTTTGGATATGTTTAGATACACAAATACTTAGCATTGTGTTGCAGTTGCCTACAGTATTCAGTACAGTAACATGTTGTACAGTTTGTAGCCTAAGAGCAATAGGCTATACCATATAACCCAAGTATGTAGTGGGCTGTACCAGCTAGGTTCGTGTTAGTACACTCTGTGTTTGTACTACAGAATTGCTTAATGGTATATTTCTCAGAATGTATCCTCATCGTTACTTGATGCATGATTGTATTTATATGGTGTTGAGTTTACAAAATGCTTTCATATACTTAATCCCATCTGATCTCAACAAGAGATCCCATTCAAAGTGAAATACCTGACTGCAAGTATTAATATTATGAATCTTATTTGAAATTACATAGTTAGCAGTGGTAAATTTAACACTGAAACCCATGGCTTCTCACTCATTGGTCAATGTTTTCTTCACACCACCTTGCTGCGTGTACTTGTCATCAGTCTCAATAATTTCAAATGCAAATAATTTGAGCTTTTGCAATTATGAAGGGATTTTTTTCTAGATGAATGATTTAAGGAGTAATAGTCTTTATCTAAAATCCAGGAAAATAATGAAAATTATAAACTAACACATCTTTTTTTGCAAACATACCAATAGAGTTATTTTATTGGTTCCTTGATTAGCATTAATATTAAGAAAATATAATTGTTCAATTCTGATGTCCTGAAATCAGGAAGTGACTCAAATATGTTACTTTTATATGATTCGTAGTTATAGTAATATTATGTATACCTTATTGTTGCATAATAAATGTTTTAACAAGTTACCTGAAATAATTACTTTATGTGTATTTTACTTTATCATAGAATATAGATCAGTTGGAGGAATTTTTAGGTATTCCAAAGCCCAGAATGAGATGTGCATTTAAAAAGCATTTAATTCACTTGGTAGATATTTGCTGAGTGCCTACCATGTGCCAGTCAGTTTGCTATGTGTTGGAAAACAGCTGCGAATAAGCAAGACACAGCCCTGGCTGGGACAAAGAATTTTAGATTAAGTGGAAGGAATGAGGAAGACCATTAAACAAGTAAAGAAGTAATTAGAATGCAGCAAGATGAGTGTTATGATTAGATAGCACAAGATTCGAGGGTTGGAAAGCAGGCTACAAGCACTTTTGGGACAACTGTGAGTGAATGTTTACCTAAGTTTAAAGTAGGGAATTAAAAACTAGTTTGAGGAAAATGAGGAAAGGACAATTTGGCAGGCAAGGTCCTGGTGATCTAATAATCCTTAGTCTTAATTTTTACCCTTGTGAATTTTAGTATATGAGATTTTTTTCTTATCTATAATATAAAATGGTGAAATGGTTCTAAACTTTGAGTGTTGTAATTTTTTATTTTCTTATTTAGAAGTAGACCAAGTTGGGTTATCAATTTGTTTGCATGTGTAATGCTGTGCTCTTCTTGTGAGATCTTGCTTACACATTAAACATAATAAAATTTATCTATCCTTTTTGTCATTAAATAGGCATTTTTGAGGATCTGTTATATTCTGCATTAAGATAAGTAGAAGAAATACAACAGTGGACAAGACAATTAGAGCTCACATAGAGCTTTTATCTACATATTTATCATAGTTTTTCACTGCTGACCGCAACATTTTGCTACACATTCAGCTAGTGTTGAGGGGAAGCAAAAACTTGGCCAAGTTACTATTTTTTTTAGGATATATATATGTATGAAATCAAGTTAATGGTCATTCTTTCTATTTACCTTTCAATATCGCAAGTCCTAAACCATCAAAATAAGTTACCTTAAACTACATTTCTTTTTGCTTATAAATCAAGACTTGAATTTACTTTTCCGAGGTTCTCGTGTAGGGGAATCTCTGCCAGTTTTTCATCCAGACTGCCTGCTTCTGTCTTCCACATCCATCCCATCCCATCTCGCAGTCAGCTTTGCCCTCCGGGAGTAGTCATGTCTTCCCCTGACTCGGCAGTCCATCTTCTGCCAGCCCCCGTCTCTCTTCCACGCAGAGGTTAGGCAGGTGTGATATGAGGCAGCATGATGGCTACATTGCAGGTACTTGCCAGCAAGAAGTAAAATAACTGAAACAAAAACTGTTCTGTGATTTTTTTTCTTCTTCTTGAGCTTTGTTCTTATTCGTTGTTTTGATGAGAAAGAATTTTATGAAGGGAAATAACATCTATTAGTGAATGTGGATGTACTTCGGTGTCTGTATATTTTTTTAGGCCGTTTTTCTCATCTCAGTCTTACAGAAATCAGGAAAGAAAGAGTGGGAGAGAGAGAGGGAGGTGGGAAGGGAAAGAGGGAATGACAGAGAGTGAGAGAGCAAGCACTGGACACATCAAGATGCTGAGAACTAAGAGCGACAGACTGCTTCACCTTTCTGACACTATGACACTGTATTATAAGAGCACATTGAAGAGGTAGCCTCATGCAGTAAAGAGAACATGGGGTTTGTATTTAGAACACCTGGGTGCTGCCACTAACTAGCTGTGTGACCTTTGGAAAACTACCTAATCCTCTGAATCTCAATTTTTCACCTAGGAAGTAAAATAAAAACCTGCTTTGAGTATGTCAGAGAACTTTTCTGTGAAATGAGGGGCAAGAAGTGCTATGTGAACTATGAGGCATCTCACAAATTAAGACGACGTTATTTCAGGACTTGAACCATGAAAGATCCACATCAAGTCTGGTAGAAAACTAAAACAAAAACAATAAAACTGGGGCAAAAAGATGAAGCTCTAATTTATTCTACTCCTTGGCTTTTTTGCTTATTTCTCTTTCTCCAGCTACCATTTTATCCCTCATTTGTCTTCTCCATCCACTATATTCATTTTCATAAGGTTTTTTCCCCCTGTCTTTCTCATCCTTCTCATCCCTCTCTGTAAATCTTTAAACTAGTGAATTCCATCTCAGAATTTCTCTCTCTTTAGTTCTCCATTTACATTAGGAGTTGCCATAAATTCCTAAAACAAAATAAATTTGGATTTATTTTTTTTTTTAAATGTAAGTCAGATGACAGCTAATGAAGGAAATGAGAAGAAATCTTACCCCAAATCAAAGAGCAATGGCATGCAGCAACTCCAGATAGACTGGAACAGAGAGCGTAAGGGCTGTTACTTAACTGTGCCTAGGACAGCAGGTAGTACCGTGCTCTGTTCCCCACAGGAGACTCAGCCTTACTGGGTGATATGATACTGACCAGGTTCCACCATTGCTGAGAAGGCCTTTATCTTTGGAGCTGGATGCTATGACTAGATGCTGTTCAGATTTTTCATAAAATCAGCACAATTTCTTAATACCTCTCTGGTTCCTTCTTGATAATGGAATAGTTTGGCAGCTGAAGGCAAAAGTGTGAATTAGCGGTGAGTGCCATTGTCTGTTGCCAAAAACAGTTTTGATTGTGTGAGACTGAACCTGGAAGTGAGATGTATTGGCTTCTAGACCTGGTCTCACCATTTATAAGTCACGTGATGGTGATCAAGTCACTTTAAACTCTAGTGAGGTTAACCTCTTAACCTTACTGTAGGGATTTTGGTGCATACACAGAAAAAGAGAGAGATTTATTATTATTCGAGACTGTAGAGCTTAATGTTTAAGAATGGAGCCTCTAGAGCTACTTTGCCTGAGTTTGAGAGCAACTAAAATCTTATTGTCTGTGTGATCCTGGGCACTTAGTACCTCTCAACTCAGTGCAGCAAAGTATAATAATAGCACAGGATTACGACACTTAATGTGCTATTACATGTAAAGTGCTGAGAACAGTGCCTGACACACAGCACGCACTCAATACATGTTAGCTGCTAATATTTTTTACTTATCATGTGGACAAATGGCTAGAGACGGTTGTGTGTTTCCAGAGGAGTTAGAGTCAGTGGACACATTGGTCTGACTATTTTTGAGCAATGGTAGAAGTAGGGTGAAAGATACCCCAAATGTCCTAGGAATTTAGGGACACGTCTCTCCACTTATGCCCAGTTCTCACTGGATCCATAGTGGCAACATCAGACTTGAACTCTTTCAGTATTCAGAGTTTCTTTAACGGAAATATTTTAAAACTGTACAAATTGCAGATACTAGTCTCCAAAGTTTAAAACCATGTGAATCTTCCTAGGGTGTGAAGCAGCTGAAATCTCTGATTTCACCCTTATTCTCGTCTTACACCTTATTCTTCTGTCCTGTAAGAGATGTCAGGTTTTCATTTATTGGTTTTACATCTGGAAAAAAACAGTACACAAAGAAGCTTTTTACACACAAGGTCAGACATGGCCAGAACGAACAAACTCCTAGCAATATCACAGTGTCTGCCTCTCTTCAGCCTATACCACCGTCCTCAACATCGATTTAAATAAACTGCTTTATTTTTAATGCTTTGCAAAAGCATAAATATGCCATAGCAAGGCCTTATTTATCTTTCAAAGTTTGAAGTGTAAGAAACAACTATTGATTTCAAAAAAAAATGAGTATTCTACTGATAAAAGTTGTACACTTCCCAGAGAATCTCAAATTACTTCCAAATAGAAATTTCCATTCATTGTATAATGTTTACAGTGTAAAGCACAGGTGCATAAACTCATAAACTGTTGCATAATAAAAATTTTCTTCCTTGCCAATTTCATGTGAATTAGAGTCCTAATGAGAGTTTTATGCAATAATAGATCCATCATGTTGGTCTTCATAAAATGTTAAGCAGGCCAGCCTTACTGTGTTGGTTGACTTGGGCTGGCATGACAAAGTACCACAAATTGGGTAGCTTAACGGAAATTTATTTCTTCACACTTCTGGAGGCTGGAAGTCCAAGATGAAGGTGTCAGCGGGTTTGGTTTCTCCTGAGGCTTCTGTCCTTTGTTTGCAGATGGCTGCCTTCTTATTGTGTCCTCACATGGCCTTTTCTCTGGAAACGCATTCCAGGTGTCTGTCCTTCTTCTTCAAAGGACACCAGTCCGTATGGGACTTGAACCCCATCCTAAGCACCTCGTTTTAACTTAATCACCTTTCAAATAATTTTATTTCTACATAGTTACATTCTGAGGAGCTGGAGGTTGGGGCATCAGTATATGAATTTTTAGGAAACGTGATTTAGTCCATGACATTTACATAATGGGAGAGCAGAACAAATAAGCGCTCTGTTGTTAATTTGTTTTATTTTGATTTAAAGAGGCAATTCCTTGGCTTATCACAAAGGGTGACTTGTCATCTAATGAAGGTAGTGTGATGTAGTAGGCGGGCACAGGCTCTAGGGTCAGACAGATCTGAATTTGAATGCATTATTGTAGGCAAGTCATTTTACCTCTCAGAGCCCTAATATTTCATCTTCAAAATGGAGATAATACAACCCTGATTGGTTGTTTTGAGAATTAGAAATAATTGCACTTAGCACTTTTCCAACAGCATCTGTATATGTGGGTGTCTAATAGCTCTTATTACTGTATTATTAATATTAACATTATGTATACCTGGTTCCCCTTGAGTGCAAGACATTTCCTGCTAGAGTATTTGCAGCACCGATGGGCACTACCCAGCTCCTCCAAGGCCATGCGTGTGGCCCTGCTCAGGTGACCTCAACTCAGGGCACAGTGGGCATGAACAGCCTGGCCAGGAGGGCCGGTGTGAGGGTTCCCTGGGCCGGGCCCTTGGCTTAGCCCCATATCAATGACACTCATCATTACTCTGTTTATTTCTGCTAGCACATTTTAGTCTAAATTGAACTTTCACTGGTCAACTTAGTATTCCTTGTTTCCGTATTTAGTAGTGTTATTATTCAGCTAGTTTATTTGCCATTTTCTCAAAAACAAAAATATCTTAACATTTTTATTTTTGAAAATGTATGTATTTATATGTGATAAGTGCTTATAATGTTGCATATACATGTATACTATAGTAACAGGATTTATTTTTTGGCTTAAATTTTGAATGCAAAATGCTTTATGATCATAATTCTAAAGACTATTGTTTGATGTTATTGAATTTTTTTAGTTACCCATTTACATACTTAAGTGAATAACTCTGATAAAACATCGACTCATTTATGGACTTCAAAATAAGAAAATGTCCACAAATACATATATCCTTGAGCATGACAATTTTTGGAAAAGGCATGAATATAGCATATCAGATGCTCAATTTAAATTTCCACTGATTTTTACAACTTTGTATTTCTACTCACCTGTTGTAAATGTGGGGCTCCTGGATTCCTTCTGTCACCTAATTCTTGTTCCATAACTGAAGCACAGAAAAAGTTTGGAGTCAAGCATAAATTAAATCTTCATATTACAAACAGTATCAAGTGTAGACATTTTATTGATGTGAGTATAATGTCAACCAAAGGTAAGAGGTTAAGCAACATAAAGGCCAGGAGAAAATAAGACAATCTGAAATAAAGAAAGATTCATAAAGTACTTTGACAAGTATTTAATTTCATGTCCATGAAGCATTTCCTCTTTGTGTACCTACCCACTTCATTCCCTTCTTTTGCTTAATTCAATACTTACCTCCACTTTGGGAGGCCAAGGCAAGAGGGTTGCTTGAGACCAGGAGTTACAGACCAGCATGGGAAATATAGTGAGACCCTGTCTCTACAAAAAATAATTGAAAAATTACCCAGGTGTAGTGGTGCACACCTGTAGTCCCAGCTACTCAGGAGGCTGAGGCAGGAAGATCATTTGAGCACAGGAGTTTGAGGTTGCTGTGAGCTATGATGATGCCACTGTACTCTAGTCTGGGCAACAGAGTGAGACCTTGTCTCCAAAACAAACACATAAAAAAAAAAAAAAAAAACTTACCTCCTTTAATTTCCTGATATTATTCCTCCATGAATATTTTATCTTTATACCATTTGATTCCTTTGTATTTATATGAATAATTTTAAGTTAATCATGGTAAGAATAATATTTTCTACTTCTTGTGTTTCTGAACTTCTTAACAGTATACTATAGGTGTTCAGCTTATTAATTTATTACTCTCTGACATAATAGATAATTACTTATTTGTTTTTTGTCAGTCTTCCCTATTAATACATAAGTTCTGTGACAGCAGGACTTTGTCAGTCTTATTCGTAATTGACTGATAGTATCTGGAATACTACTGCTATTCTAGATTCTGGGATATTGATACTATCTGAAATATCTAGGCACTCAAACACCTAAAATGAGCCAACTACTGTTCAGGGTGCTGGTAATAAAAAGTTGAATGAGACAGATAAAGCCCCTACTCTCATGAATTTATATTCTAGGGTAGAAAAATAGGAACAGAAACACTATTTCATTAGTTAGGATAATTGATCTGAAGAAAAGACAGGGTGAAAGGATGGAGAGCGGGATGGTGGGGTGGTGATAGGGAAGGCCTCTAAGAGGAAGTGACATTTGAGCAAATAACTGAATAAAGTGAGCATCTGAGGATTGGGGAGGGTAAGTCATTACGACAAAGGTAGCAGGAACTGCAAAGGCTATCGGGCATAAATAAATACGGCATGTTTAATAGGAAGCAAGCAAATGAGGGAACACAAGGGAAAGTTGTAAGAGACAAATCTGTAGTGATCAACAGAGGCCAAATCATGTAAGGCTTTTTAGTCATTTGGAAAATTTGGATTTTATTTGGAGTGTACTGGGAATCCACTGAATGAATGAGCAAATGAATGAGTGAGTCAATGATGCCCAAATATGGTGTGATCCAAGTACATTTTCTTAAAAGTAATTAACTGATTAGTTGCTCTAATATAATTTTCTACAACCTAATCACATTATCTCAAAAATCACATCACGTCAAAATCCAGAAGAAATCTGACCATTTAATGTGAATCAAGCTCAAGGGTTGGGCTCATTGAAGCAAATGATGAGAACGGCAGAGCACCTGAGCATGTGACTAAATTCAAGTCCATTACCTGATCTTGCCCAAGCAGGCAAGGGGATCAGTGGAGGTGAAGCAGAAATATGCCAACAGATTATGTGCTTCAGAACAGCTATGGGTATGGTAGTAAATATCTCTGGAGTGGATAGGCTTTCTCTGAAAACTTTATTTCCCTCACTTTTCTTTTTCATTGCTCAGCACATCTCTGCTAAGACTTCCTTGGGTGCTACATTACTATTCTGGAGGAAAAGCTGTCTCAGTTGGTTTACTGCATTCCAAGTATTTTAGTACAAACAGAGGTTAACCATACGGGCTCTAGAGTCAGATGTTTTTGAAAACAGCTGGGTTACCTTAGGCAGGTTAAATTGTCATTGCCACAGTTTCTATATTGATAAAATGGGGATGATAATAATAATCTGCATAATACTATCAGGAAAATTAAATGAGATAATTCATTTAAAGCACGTTAATAGAGTTCCCAGTATATGATAAGTGTTCACAAAATGTTAACTTTTCTTACTATAATCAGGAAAAGATAGAAATTTTCCTCCATTCAGCCTTACCCCATGATTACTTCTGTGTATTTCTAAAAGTGAAGTTTGGATTAGCCTCTTTCTAAGAGAGGAATAGATCATCCTGTTCTCACTTTAGTGGTTCAAGACACAGCCTTACTATAATAGAAGCTGTGAATGTGTCCAGAAACAGTAATGCATAGCTTGGAGGAAATGTGGAATTATGGACAGATCTTGAGGTTTGAACTCAGAAGATGTGAACTTGAGCCCTAGCTCAGCTACCTGCTTTACAGATGATCTTTTGGAGATTATTTGAGCTTTCTGTTCTTCATGACTTTGGATGCAAAAAAAGAGTAATAGTATTCCTCTTGCAGAGTTTACCTATGCATTGAAAGTGATCATATACATAAATGTCCTTTGAAACTTATATAGTTATTTACTTGTTATTAAAGTTTTTGAACCCTTTGATGTTAATCGAAAATAGTTTAACGACCAGGAGCTGTGGCTCACACCTGTAATCCTGGCACTTTGAGAGGCCAAGGCAGGACCATTGTTTGAAGCCAGGAGTTCAAGACCAGCCTAGGCAACATAGGGAGACCCTGTCTGTACAAAAAAAAATTTAAAAATTAGCCAAGTGTGGTGGCGCGCACCTGTAGTCCTAGCTACTCGGAAAGCTGAGGCAGGAGGATTGCTTAAGCCCAGGAGTTCTAGGTTACAGTGAACTGTGATTATGCCACAGCCTGGGTGACAATAAAGTAAGACCTTGTCTGTACCAAAAAAAAGAAAAAGAAACATTTTTAAGATGAAAAGGCACAAAGTTCTGGCATTTGTTTTCTGAAGTAGAGGTGAAGTGAAGTGTTTCTCTGTTAAGATTGCTAGAACTGGATGTGGTTGGTTTTCTGGTTTACATACATTTCTTGTGGGGTTTTTTTTCACACAAATGAATCTTTAATTTAAAAATAGAGAAAACTCTATTGGGTCTGGTATTCTCACGTTCAAGATGTTGACTTACAACATAGAGTTTAAAGACACTGAGAGAGAGTAGCTGAAGGATTATAGCAGAGCCCACATTTTGTAAAAACGACTATTTTTGGTAGGGGTAACTTGAAGAAAAATCTCTGGATACCCTATCCTTGACATTAGTTTGGCAAGCATATAGCACAGATGTGGCAGAGAGAACATTAAGGCTAATTTTATAACATCAATCTGTTGTCATCAATATACAAATGAAATTAAACCCACACTGACAGAGAAAATTCGTAAAGGGAGATATGTGGGTTAGAAAGGCGCAAAGACCTGAGAGCGTAAAACGTGATGACACCTGAGGGGCAGTCTGAGCCACCAATAAGGCATTCTCTGCATGCAATTGTCATGTGACTGAAAGTTCTGACCAGTGATACAATATTTCTGTTCAAATTGTGAATCTAAGCGTCTGTAGAAGACGAGCAGCCTTTACGACCTGATGGAAGCAGCTGTGAGACTTAGGAAAGCCTCTGCCAGGCTCCCCACGGTGTCTCCTTGGAGTCCCACGTGGCTTTCACAGGAGACAGCCCGTGACTGTGCCACAGACCAAAACAGACCAGAAACCTGCAAGCAGGTGGCTTTCGGAAAACTCGAAGAAGCTAAAGCCTAGATGCCCAAACTGGAATTTTAAAAGCAAGGAGAGATAACAGAAATGGCAAAAAAGTTTTGTTTTGTTTTTTTAAAGCATAAGCTATAATCCATTTTCTACATAGTGTCAAAGAAGGACTTAAAGTTCATCTTTCTATTATTATTAATTTGTTCAAGAAATGCAAACATTAATTTATTTATTTTAATAAGTGACATAAAAATGACAAAAATGCTTCACAGGCCATATGACTTCATAGCTTTAACACAAAAATCACTATTGGGATTCCATTTTGTCTGTCCTCCTGTGACCTTGCCACATAAATCACCCTGTACTTTCTCTAGTTCTTTAAGCAGTTTCATCCGATTCTTTTCCCTCTGAGGAAACACACAATTCCTCTTGAGCTAACACCCCATTTCTTGAAGTGCCTTATGGAAAATCCGTCACAGGATGGTCTACACTTGCTGCCTCCTCACTCTCCCCAACCTGGCTGGATCTGACTCCTCCTCCAGCTTTGTAGTTTCCAGTTCCCAAGACCTTGTGTCAGCTGTTTCTTCCTGAACCCTGAACCTCTTTCTGTGACCTTTGGCCCTATTGACTACATACTCTGTGTTGGAATTCTCTTTTGGTTTTCCCAACCTCTTTTTTTTTTTTTTGGTATCTCACATTCTTCCTCTGTGACGCCTCCATCCTTCTCATATTCTCTGCTTCCTTCAATTTTTTGTTTCCTAACTCCTGAAGGTAGGCATGTCCTTGAGTTCTGTTTTTGGCTGCATTCTCTTCTAAACATTTATTCTTTATCGTTTTAACATATCAGAAATAGACACTTTTATGTTCCCTTTATGCCTCTGTTCTTAACTTCATCATCTGTGAGAATCACCATTCAGAATTGTGACCACATAGGCATCATTGACATTAGGTCTACCCTAAATTGTCTCTCCTTCCATGAGATTTCTTTTATAACAGAATTATAACAGAATTTGAACCATAGTCTTTCCCTGAATGGACTATTTCAACCACCTTCAGAATATTCCCACCATTCTCCAACCCACCCTATTATTTCGTCAAACACCAATATATCTTCTATTGTCTATCCTTGCTACTTAAAATGACACGAATAAGGTGCCCAAAAATATGGCATCACCATCACTGTACTCAAACATTGTATTCAGGAAAAAGCTGAGCTCCCCTTTACAGCTCTTGGTATTGTGAGCTATGTTTAAACTGTACCAGGAGGACCATCCCCACATGCCACCTTGCCTGCCAGTGTGACATGCAGTCCTTCATGAATATTCTGCATAACAAGAAGTTGAACCTAAGCTTATCTTGAGGATATGTTGTTTCTGTTTTTTTCACAAATATTTAATCTAATGAGGCTTTGCTTTTGGTTACAAATATCCTATTGTTGATACACAAATATTCTCATGAAATTGATGCTTTAGAGTGCCATTTGGCTTTTTAATATTGAGAATAATTCTGAGATTTAACTATTAGCTAATTGAGAAGGTTATCTATGATATCTATGAAAGATTTCTAAAACCTCTATACTTTTCTACATACTGAAGTGTATCCTGACTATCTTTCTCTCACATCTAGGGCATGAACACTTAACCAGTTGCATTATCCACATATTTTAAATTCTACAACATTCCAATCTATACTTCTCACTCCATTTATTAGCTAAATAGATAGATATAAACAGACTCTTCCTCTACTTATTTCAAACTCATCCTATGACACAATTACCCCTGCAATGTTAGTAGACCTTTCATAGGTAGAAGTGAACGTACTCTTCCATATACCTAAAGCAACAGCGAATTGTCCTAGTTGAGGTTTCAAGTAATTTTTAGAACTAAGTTAGTCTCCAACTGATATTCAATGGTTGAGTATATAGCTGAATTTTTATGAACATCATTTCTTAGAACTACCAAATTAAGAAAAGCTGGATATGAGAAGAAAAGGCATTTGAGAAATCAGATACTTTATTGGCAGCTATCAGAAATAAGTACCTACTGGCTTCAACTTCCTTGGTTGATAAAGTGATAAATTCCACAGAAGCCTGAGAAGTTGCCAGAAGAAAGTCTTTCCCTGGCAGAGCATGCAAGATGTGATCAAATGCTTTAACAGAACATTGGAGTTACATGACCTTCAACAATAATGGCCAAGTAATAAATTAGTCTTCCCAGCTGCTAGTGCATAATCATAACAGCAAATATTATGTGAAAATTAACACCGTGACAGATAGTAAAAATGGTAACATAACATATTGATCACGACCACTAATGGATAGAGTACTGAAGCCTGAGAGAATCTCAGTTAAGAATACAGGTATTTGATAAAAACCTACTTGTGAAATTAGCACAGCATAATGCATAGAGGTTGTGAAAACAGTTTTAAATCACACCTTAATCCCAGAAACTACAAGGGCATTACATGGTGCATCAGATCATCACTGCCATGGTTTTATTATCATTATCATTGACTAGGTTTTTAGCACTAACTCTCATTATAAACTCTTCATCAGCAAAACAGGTATTGTCAGGATCGAATGGAGACCTTGGTTTTAGGGACAAAAAACGGCACAGCCCTTTCTCTGGTTCCTCCTTTCTTTATTCCTTCCTTCTAATTTATTTCCTCATTCTTTCCTTTGTTTTACTCATATTTAATTATACTAAGATTGCAGACATATTCGTAATTAGAGGAGCCTGCAGGAGTCATGTCACTTTCTCTTACAATCTCTTAATATTGTAACATCATCTGTAAGATTAAGGCCAATCTTAGAAATGTGACCCTCAGGTCCTTTAATAACTGGCCCCTGCCCATTCCTCCAACCACAGTACTTTCTACCTCTTGCCTGACACATTATTCTCTGTAGCATCTACCTATGCTAGTGTATCACATCTTTCTTCTAACCTAACAAACATTGGTATTGCCATGCATAACTCACACAAACTGAGCATCATTTGCCATTCCCAAGACCTGGGAATCCCTTTTAATGGTATGCATCATTTGCAATCTCGTAGTTTAATTTATTTCAATTTGCTACCAAAATTTTCTCTATGAATAATTCCAATGAGCCCTCTGTTCGTTCTTACAGAAGCCAAGAGGTCTCCTACTAGTTTTGTGCAATATATATTTGTGTTTTATTTCACGTCAAATTTTTCTTGTAAGAATGTTCTCAGTCATACTTAAGATAATTAATAGTTCTTCTAAGAGAAACAAAGCTACCATTTATACTTTAACAATCCCAAAGCTGTGCCCTGAGCCCAGTTTTTAATAATTGATATTTGCCAACCAACTGGCTGACCAGTGGTGCACTAAGAATAAGCACTAACCTTTATTCTGGACACATTAACTTAAACTTTCAAAGCTTCTCGGACTTGGCATGGCTTTCAAACCTGAATGTTCTGTGTAAAACATAAAAAGCCCAGTACCTTCAAAATATTTTTCTCTTTCAATAAGATAAAATTTTTATTTGATACTTAAATTATATTGATTTTTCCTATAACAATAATGAAAATAATTATATTCTCAATTACAAAAAAAAAAGTCCAAAGTAAAGACCCGAACAAATAGTTTATACAAAATAGTTTATACAAAATTGAACCATCTATATACCAATATGGTAATTGGATGTGTTGTGTTCTTTTTGCTTTTGATTTTGGTATTCTAAGAATGATGATGATAAGAGCTGGATTCATAAAATTCATCTTCTCTTCCAAGTTGTGTGTGTTTTTCTTTTTCTGGTTTGCATTCTTGTTTTTTACAAAGCAATTTATCTAGAAATTAGAAGACTCATCTCCTAGTTGCCACCGTTAGCTGATTTTCCTTGATCAAGTTCTTCAATCTAACTGACCCCTAGTTTCCAAAACCATAAAATAATGGAATTGTTGTAAATTACTGCCAGTTTATTTTACAGCTTCAGTACCAATGGACAAAGTTAGCTGATACTTAAAAGTAGATAGAAGGTTGTGCATATTTTGTAGAATTTTCAATCTTTAAAAATCATAGTGTGCCTGTTACCATGTTCCGAATGTGATGTTCAGCAAAGCCTAGTATAATAATGCTAGAGTCTTTTTACATTAAGTTACATTTTTCTATAATTTGCTAATATGTTTTTTTCATTGAAAACATCACTCAAGTAAATGCTAAATAATCTATAAATTTTTTGGACATGTGGCAAATCCAGCCAGAAATAAACTTCATTAAAACAGAATTGTGTAAGCGAAAAAGAATGATGCTTAGCACTCCTACCACCAAAATATTCACTTTAAAAGATAATGTCTGCCTCCAGTACCAGAAAGTTTTGTTTAACTTACATCACCTGGAGTACTCATTGCTATGGTATTTCTCTACCCTCTACCTCATCTCCTCTAAGATGTTAGGAGAGTTTCAAAGCTACTTTAGAGAAAGGAACTCTTCGTGCTCAATTATGTTGGCCCCATGTGTGGAAGACTGAGACAACCACCAAAATTGCGTCTTTTTTTCTACAAATGAAAGAGCTCTTTTTATTTTTAGCTGAGCACATAGGCTCATGGTTAAAAAAATAAAACAAACAAAACAAAACAAAAAGCCTACATTACCCAATGTCTTAGTCCATTTTATTCTGCCATAATACTACAGACTGGGTAATATATAAACAATAGAAATTGATTTAGCTCATGATTCTGGAGGCTGGAAAGTCTAAGAGTATGTTGCTGGTATTGGATGAGGGTCATCCCATGGTGGAGGGTTGGAGGAGGCAGAAGTGTGTGTGTGAGACAGAGAGGAAAAGTCTTGAGCCAAACTTATCCTTTTATCAGGAATCCACTCCTGAGATAACTAACCCACTCCTGTGGTGATGGCATTGATTGATTCATAACGTCAGAGCCCATATGACCTAATCACCTCTTAAAAGTCTCACCTGTCAACACTGGTACAATGGCAATTAAATTTACAATAGCAATTAAACATGAGTTTTGGAGGAGACATTCAAACCATAACCCAGCTTTTCTTTCATCTAACTCTGATATAAGTAGAAGTGGTATATGTGACGTTCTTAAAGTATACTTAAGGAAAGGGAGAAAGTTCTCTTTGCTTTTTTATTTTTATTTATTTATTTATTTTTGCTGGCTGGAATGAAGATAGGCTGTCTGGAGCTGGATCAGTCATCTTGGGGGCTTGAGCTAGAGGTCATGCATGACAGAGCAATAAAAGAAAAGGAAAATCCCTAGCACAGTGGAATATCATACCAGCCATTATTCAGATTTTATGTGAAAGAGAATATTGTTTGAAGTATTCTCCCAAATCTAATCCTGTACATCTTTAACTTTTTTTAAAAATACATCTAAGTGCCAGCCACTGCCTAAGCATTTTACCTGCATTATAATATTTAATCTGTCACAACTCTGTGAGGTAGACAATATTATAAAAGATGTAAAAACTGATCTTAATGAGCCCAATTTGCACAAGTAGAAGCCCTGGATCCTCTCTGGAGTGACTATTCCCTTACTCCCTACTCTGATTTATATTATATAAGATTCTATTGGTTTGTATTACATCTGCTTCCCCCTAAAATGTTTGGGCAGGGACTTTTGCTGCCATATCCCCCAAACCCAGAACTTGGCCTGAAATAGTGTTTGTTCACTACATGAGTAGATGACTCCAAACCCATCTCTTAGCCACTAAATTATATTGTTATCCACTGCTTCATCTTTTATAACCAATTCTGTGTGGATTAGAACTAGACTACTTGTATTTTACATACTCTGCCATGTTTCTGATTATAGGATAAATGTTTAGATATTGCAAAATTCAGAGAAAGGCATTGAGTAGAGGAGATTTAGTCAAGAAGATACTTTATTATCTGATTCAGTGGACTTATTTTTCTTCTCTTTTTAAAATATAAAAGAAGTTTAATATTTGGTGACCTCTGTAAATTCTGATGTAAGAGTACAATTAATTTTCAGTATTAACATAATGAATTTGCAGGAAATCAAATAAGGTTACTGTAACCTCGCTTTGAGCAATACAGCATTTGAAAAAGCATCAAAACTCATTTTTGTTGCTTATTTGCCTGTGAAACATGCTTTATGATGGCCTTTTCAATATTGCCCTCTAATTAGCTTTCCTGAATTTGGGAAAACATAAATTACACAGAACTACACTTAAAAAATTAAAGTGGATGCACAAGTTTATTTAGCCTGAAATGGGAGAAACGCAAGACTTCTTATTTAAGAATAATTCAGACCACACTATTACGAGTTCTCATTTTATGTGGAGTACTGAAGTTTTCAAAAGATGACCTAACAAAAGAGCTAATTTATAGTATTTTCAAAATGATTTTAAGGTTTAAGGAATATGCCCTTTTCTTTTATTCCTCCATACTAATGGGCATTTATAAATTGTGCTACTTGATTGTCCTGCTCTTTCCTTGATTTGTTAGGCAGAATATTTGAAATATATAATTGGCCAGTTATTTCTATTTCAAATCCCATTGCAGACAATGAAACTACTGGTTTGGTAAGAAAACTTAATGTGTCAAAAAAAAAAGAAATGCATAGTGTTTGACTAAGGGTCTTTGCATGTAACCTTTATCAGCAAGTCAAAACCAGCTTTCATTGCTTATTTTAGAACTTTCTCAATCTGTGGGCTTGAGAGGACTCTTTGCAGCAGTAGAGAGGTGGTGGGAGGTTGCAGACATTATTTTAGTTTTAAATTTATAATGGAGTGAAAGGAAAAAATGATATTATCTTTTGTAACAAAGCTGATGCATAGCTTGACAAAAGTGTCCCTGTAATATGATCAAATAATGTTTCAGTTTAAACCACTAATCTAACACGATACATGAGTAGGTGCAAGCCATAGATGAAGTATTCATTTCATAGAGAAGTTACTTTATTTTGTGATGAGTGTGAATACTTAGTACAAAATTAAAATGCATGCACATGAACAAATTCAGTTATTTGTTCATATCTCACTCTCCCCCCTCTGCTTCAGGAAGCTTTCAAACGAGCATAATTTTCTTCCTTAAATAAATTCCAGAAATGAGAAAATCCAATAAGTAGGAGAATTAATTTGTGTTTAACTTTCACATATTTACCTTGGAGGTAACCTACCTATTGCCCTAGTTCCCAGGGAGCTTTGTTCCAAAATCACAAATATAAACAGAAGATTGGTATCTGCATTGCTTCAGTAAACCTTGATTGACAATTATGCACTACTTTTGCATGATTCAGGATTATTCCTGCTTTTTGTTTCTAGAAATTAATATTTGCCATATATTGGCTTTTGGGTAAAGAAATCATCACACAGAACATTTTGTGGCTATACAGTATGGTCCCATGGATTTTCTGACATTTTGGGAACTATTTTTTCATATTTATCACAAGGCTTTATTTAGACCTCATCTCTAGCAAAAGTACAGAACAGTACAACATGTATTTTGCTTGATACACTTCTGGTTCTTTCCTGCTATCCACACTTGTTCATATGTATTTTCATTTTAATATTACTTTTATCTTTTATTGTGTAGGTTTAAATGCCACCTTAAATCTTTCTGTAACCAGGAGGGTAAAGCCAGATTAGATAGATAGATCAATAAATATATCAATAGAGAGAATGTGATATAGCATTCACAGCTTTACTGTTTTTGAAGTTTGTACCTCATTTGCTTAATGAACTTCCATTTACACCCAATATGTTCATAGCTATAATTATGATTCCAAGTAGAATATTATGGTCTCTGATGTTAAGCACCTAAAAATTGAGTAGGGGAGAAAGTGATCTTGATAACTGACCTCTGTAAAATGTGCTATTTATAAATGACATGGAAAAAAAAACAGCTACCAGGACGCAAAAGTTTCTTGGCAGCTCTGGGTATAAAATATTAAGAAAAGTTTCATAGAGGAGAGGTTATCTGACCTGCACCGAGGAAGAACATCTTATGCAGAGGTGGAGGAGAGGAAAGAACAGAATTAGCAAAGGTACACGGAGACATGAATATGCATGATGGATTTGAAAACTCTTTTTTTAATTCCCTTTGTCCCAATTGTCAGTTGGAGGTGGTGTTGCACCGAGGCTGCAGCTTAGTAATAAATGACTACATGTACCTGATATGGGTTCTCAGCAGCTCTTGAGTATTACAATAAGTGCTACTTGACGTGGTGGTATGGAGTTAAAGCAGCCTCTGTCTCTGCTGATTCAGATCTGTTTTATTTTTCTACTAGGCAAAAGCTGCCTTTATATTGTTGGGCAAGCAATGCATCTAAAAGGTGTACTATACTAATGGAAGGAATTTCTGGCAAAGGTCAGTCGACAAAGTGACTAAAACAACAGCCAGGCCGGTGACATTAGCTGTACAGACTTGACTCCCAGATTCTGCTTAAGTTTAAAATTAAGATGAACACTCTCCAATGGGGCTGTGGGGAGATGATTTTGAAGCATATCTAGTGTAATGTAGGAATAAGAAGCTTCTTATCCATATAAGAGGTTCCCAGAATCGCCCATGTCTCAATTTCTAAAAGAGCTCATATTCTCAAAAGAAAATGCATCTTCCCAAAAGATACTTAGTAACTACAAACGGAAAAAGTGGGGAAACCTGGCAAATATAACCTTAACCAAGTGATCACAGCTGACATCTCCAGGAATAAGACCTACACGTATCAAGTATATCTTGACATTATGTACAAAGAAAGGCAAAACATCACTTTTATGATATCCTGTCAAAAATGTATAACTTGAGTCTACGCTTGAGAAAACGCACACAGACCTAAATTGAATGACATTCTACAAAATAAGTGGCCAATACTCTTCAAAATTGTCAAGGTCAGGAAAGACAATAACTGAGAGTTGTCCCAGATTGGAGACAGAAAAGACTCCGATTGGACCGAGAAGATAAGACAACCCAATGCAGTGCAGGACCCTGGGTTGGATGCTGGATCACAAAAGGACATCAGACGTACAATTGGATTTTGAATAAGATTTAGAAATTAGTTAGTATATGTGCTAATGTTAATTTTATCACATTAATTATACTATGCTTATTTCCCATTAACATATAAGAAAAGCTGGGAGAAAAGTATGTATACCCTTCTGTGTACCATTTTTACAACTTTTTATGTCTAAAATTATTTCAAATAAAATGTTAAAAAGGAGAGAAAATATAAGTCCTAATTCTTCCCATTTCCTTTTTTTCTTACTACTAGCCTTACAAAAGGAAGAAAAAAAGTGAGAAAATGAACAAAAACATATAAATATATGTGTCTCTATAGCTATATCTCTATATATATTTCAACCATTTGTCTTATGAAATGTCCATTGCTTTCAAAAGTTATGTATTTTCTTTTCAGGAAAATCGTAACTAAATTCAAGCTATTTTGCTTGAATAAACAGTTACAAGACCTACAACAGATCTAATGTAGCCTTTTGCCACAATTCTCATTAGAAATATTTCAAAGATTTGGGGGAGAGAAAAAAAAAAACATTCCAGAGCGTATTAGTTGTGTCTTTGTCCACTCTCTGATAATAATATTCTTACGGCTTATAAGGCCTCCTCTCATAGTTAAAACAAAATTTCTCTAGCTTCTTGTTAAAGGGAGAGAAATGTGGGTAGCTGTCTTTCACACAATGAAATAAATTTCTTAGGCCCTAATAATCCTTAAGTAGAATATTGCTAACCTCTTTAATCTTTTTCACAGTTCACCTAGATTGTTAAAATAAATTTAAATCTCCTAAACTGATATATCTACCTTGACTACTTTTTAGAACACAAAGATTATTTTCAAAATCTTCCACTGAGATAGGAGATTATAACCTAAATAAATCTATATTCTGTCCAGCTGCTACTAAATACTGATTTTATTTTAAATATTATAATGTGGTGACACAGTATCTTTTTCATCTCCCCAAAGTCCTATTAAATGTATAACAATAGTAGACACTTTATTTAAGTGGATAGATGGATGGAGTCTCTGGCTAAAGAATCTATTTGATAGAGAGACTCTAATGGGCCTAAACAGAACTAGTTTCCATCTCCAAAGACCACTTCCTGGGTCATTTACATTTGAATACGAGAATTAGGGAGAAAATTTACTTAAGTCTGATTCTGGATCAAGGTTCCTAACAAGAAACTAAGTAATGTAATTTGAAGGGCTTTTAACACCTTGTTAAGAGAAGAATCATCCACAGGACCTTGCTGGGTTATTAGAAGGTACTTTTAATGCCATTGGCCCAGGGAAAAGGGAGGACAAATGTAAGGCTGAGCTAGACACTGAGCAATGCTTACAGATAAAACTAGGACTGCGTAAAAGTTCAGAACCAAGGAGTCCACTGTGAGAGTCCAGAGGAGAGTCCAGAGGATGTGTCCAGAGGAAACATTGGGATGTTCCCAGAGTAAAGCCATTCCAAAACATATAAAATGCACCCCCATGGATTCATTTTCAAAGAAACAGAAAAATAGCCTAGAAAGCCTTAGAAACAGTCACACGGAGTGCTGAGGCAGAAAGAATCTGTTTGGACAGAGTATCTAGAAAAAGCCCATTCGGTGATCATAGTGGCACAGTGATCAGCTTTCAGGGATACAGGGTGCCTATGGCTTTCATGTTTATTTAAATGGTGGTCTTCAGTGGGATGAAGAAATCAGCTGTCAATCTTGGTAAACAGAGGAACTGCATGCATTCAGGTTTGGAGATGAAGAGGGCACAAAGCTGCCTACCCAATTCCCACTCCTGAATTCACTTCTACCTGCAGCCTGTCTTTGTCCAGAAACTGTAAAGAAGCTTATAGAAGAAAAATGGAAAAGACACTTAAGGGGTATGATTCTTATTCCTAAAACAATAGGAATATATAAATCATTACAACACCTTTCGCCACTCTGGATCCAGTCTAGCTGAATGACTATGAGAAGAGGGGACCTTTAGCTTCTCTGAGTCTGTGTGGGTGGTACAGATAGATGCCTCATCCAGGAGGGGCCTCCCTAAAGATAACCCCAGAGACAGGGCAGCAGTCTGGAAGCTGGGCCTTAGTCCAGGCAGCAGTCACCAAGAAGCAGAGGGGTCCTATCAGTACTTATACTGAAGGTGAGGTCTGAAACACGGACTGGCCTTTTCACCCGTAAGTCTCCAAGAAACATCTGCAAACGACTGCAAATAAGACTTGTAGGGGGAAAGAAAAAGATTTTTATGAAACTATGGGCAGCACACAGAATAAAACTGGCAAAACCCAGCTTTGAGCATCTGTTTTTCTGTCCCTTATTCCTGAGTGTTGCAGTCATAAATTATCTATAGTTCAGTAACATGGCTGGCGAGGAAGGCTGCGTGATACAGCAGGAATGCAGTGCTCTTGTTCAAGGTGGCCTGGCTGCAAAAAAAGGAAGCAGAGTATTGCCCAGTTCCATCGGCTGCAGCACATCTCAATTCTGGTCTGGCAGGGACTTAGATTTACCTGAATGATGCCGTGGGAGATGGGTGATGTGGTGTTAGCATGTTCTCTCCTACGTGCTGCTGGAATGATTAAAAATCTCGAATCTCGATTTGCTTTTCTTTGCAGCCCCCCGATCCTCTTGGCTAACAAAGGGCAAAGCTTTCTCTTTGAGTCCTACTTGATGTATATCTGAGAGTAAGATCTGAACCCAGCAGAATTAACAGTAACATGACTGTAGCACTTTTTTCCCTACCCCTTTAGACAGATAGGTATTTAGCTTTAACAAGAATGAAGTGGGTCTGGTATAGGTGATGGAGAGTTTGGCTCAGAATAGATCACTCTGGATAGCGATGCAAGGCCCTCTGGTATCCTGTGGAAAGTCTTGAGTGATATTTCTTTTGGCACATAACATTAGTATCTTTGAGTGAACATGTAAAAACCTTACCTCCATCTGAAGAAAAAAAAGCAAGGTTTTCAAGCCCTACATTGCAAAAGGAAGAAGTCATTGTTATATTAATATGAAACCTTTCCTCCAAAGTGGTCCATAATGATGTATGGTCAAATATGTTAGAACCCATTAATGTCAGGACTGATTCTGGTACCCAAGGAAGCTACTCATATTTTAAACAAAAGTCCAATCTTAGACTGCATTAGTAAAATTTTTCCATCTCTAATGCTGCATTCACATCAGAATTTTATGTACACTGTAGATTATGTCCCAGTGTAGATATATAAAGAGGAATCACTTCAGTCTGTATTTTGGCTCCCTGGGAAGAGGGAGAAGAGAAGAGAAGCTGAGTAATTATGAACAATAGTCTTTTTTATCATGTCTTGTGAGATATGAAAGAAAACCATCTGCATGAATATGAAGAAATAAATTATCTTAAGGATATCTACATTCACAACCTAAAAGAAATCACGCTGAACTACTGGAATATACATGGCAGACTCAAAAAGCAAGTTCTTCCTCCTGTTCCTATTATTTGTGCCTGACTTTCCATAGAGAATTGGTATGTTTATATAGCAAGCTTTGTTCTGCAAGTCTGATAGCAAAAGGAGCCTAATTAGGCAAAGCTAGCTAAGGAAGGGAAGGAAAGTTGCAGTCACCCGACAAAATTAGAGCCAATGAGAATTTGTGAGGTCATACACAATGGGTTTTTTGTATAGTTACTGAGTTCTTAAATGTTTTTTCAAAACTGCATTTAGTTCATGGAATATCATCACTCTCACTTGGACATGCCATGGGTTTCTATCAGCATTTCTCTCACATGTTAAAAGGTACAGAAGCCACCTTAGTAATCTAAAACTACTACTTCAGGATGTAGTTATTGTACTTACCAGGATGATTTTTTAAATGAATCTATCTCTTGGATTGGCCATAGTTAAACTCCAGGACATTGAAAATACATCAAATGGCTTGAATTAGTGAAATTTGAACATAGATAATTTGTTTCTTTGTCTTGAAATTGCAAAGTTGGAAATTGTGCTATTAGTAAAGTAAATTTTATGTGTCACTCTGAGAATAAACAGTCTTCACACCAGTCTTTCTAAATGTATCCTCAATAGGAAAATTTCTGACTTCCTGGAATTTTTCTATGTTATCTTAGATAGTTGGCTACAAAAATAGGTTGTCTATATCATGGAACATTATGTCAATATCTGATACTTTTGGGGGAACTTGGAGTCCTCTTCTCTTGATGAACTTTACATCAGTGACAGATACTCTCTGTAATACCAGTCAACTAAATATGGCAGACATTTCTATGCTTTAACTTTTGAAAAGTATATATCCTTGACTGTGGTTAAGAGAAAAACAAAATTACTGAAGGACGCAAGGAACACAAGTGGAGTTTGCAACTTTGCTAAAAAATTATGTAGCCCATAGGTAAATGTGCGTAGTGTCCTTGGTTTTCTGATTAAATCAGTAAGTAAAATTTAAAGTAATGGTTACTCTACTTCAATATCTATGTGTATTATTAATGGTCGCATCTTCTTTAGGGAAAACTTGATCTATGCATTCTTATCACCAAGAAATCAGTGTTAAAATTCCCTGAGATTCTACACCCTTTATCTAATAATAATATAACGTATCTTGTGCTATGTGCATAATAGTAATGGGCCTGCAGTAGTCAGAAATGAGATATGAAGACAGGAGAAGAAGCTGTATTAGTGATGCTATATTAATTATGACAGAGAAAGCTTTTCCATTATAAGCCTCGTTTTTAAGATGCTTGAAACTTTCCTATGGGAATTTTTCTCATGACAGTTTTCTTTTTCTTTTGGCCTGGTAATGAAAATAAGTAGATTGGTTTTTAATGTTGTTTCAGAGATTTTATCTGGGAATAAAAGTGGTTTTCTACCCATTAGAACATTTTTCAGATACTTTATTTTCTAAACCTCAAAACAAATAGTTTTTTAATGACCTTCAAACTTGTCTCCAATGAAGAAGTTTAGTACCTTTGGTGTAGTAGGCAAAGTTTGATTTGCAAATAATTAAACTACAAGCATTATCCAATGCTTCCTCTGCAAGTTATTGTGTCCCCAAATAGCAGTTAGCCCACTGCACCTTGAAAATGAGGGGAACTTGCAATTACTTGGTCAGTTACTGAAAATTAGCCACTCCTGGATTGTGAGTGTTATGGCTACAGTTTTTGTGCATGCTAGAAAAGAAACCAGAGCTGAAAACTGGTTGCTGGACTCTGACACGGCACACTGAAAGATAAATGAACTTCCTTAACAAAAGAGAGAGCAAAGGCAAGGTGAAACTGTGGCCTCTGTGATCTCTTGCTTAAAGTCTCACTGAGACAGAATCACCTCATTCACTCAACAGATTGAGATCCACTCAGGAGACACATGGTTGAGATCCAAAACACAGAAAGGCCTTGACTGCTCATTAAAATGTTAATTATGCCGTTGAGGTTCAGTGCTGTCCTTCAACCAAGAATTTTCACCGCTTGCCTTATTAATGTATTAAGAAGCGATAGTATCAGAGGAGTAACAGTATGATAGAAAGACAGAATGCCCATCTATTGAAATGCATGGCAATGCGTATTTCTTTAAAGGCCAAGTATTTTGAGAAATTAACTTATGCATCCCCCTCTTTATCACCAGAGCACTAGCCACACCCTACAATTTTTGATTGGGTTATAGAGTTTGGAATTTTCATAATTAGGGTTGGGGTGAACAAGTTATTTATTTGTCTCTACACTGTGTCTGAGCATAGGGACTATGTTTATTCTTTAATCTTTGCAATCCCAGTGCCTAGATCCGTGCCTAGCACAGAGAGGCAATAAAGCATTTTACATAAATATTCCAATTTATGATGTTAAAGCACAATGTCATATTCTCTAAATTATGAAAGTTAGTGTTTTAGGGTGTCTAAATCAGCATCTAAAAGCCCGAATTTTATCTACCCATAAATGCATAGTAGAATACTTCCCTTTGAAATTTTACATCAGAACTTACAAATCAACTTGCATTGAAATTAACAAGCAGCCATGTTACATAATTAATGTAAAGACACTCACACCTCTTTATTATTCTTTCTGCATGTGCTATCATTGAGGAATTAACCACAGGCTTCCATTGCTGTTCTATTGTTACTCTCTGGTCTGGTTGTCATGGAACTAAAAAAAAGTGTGTAGCTTGGCAAATGACTGGCTGGCCAGGTGGGTGATATAGGTGTTCTGGAGTTTCAGAACAATGCTTCCTCTGTGAATTCTTATCAGCAGAAGCTGCTAGTCTATTCTCACTACCTAGCATCTTACTGTTTTATAGGGAGTGGGTAATTTACGGCCTCCCACAAAAAAGATCTTCAATTTCCCCGGAAGCCAGAAGTTCATAGAAATCACTACTTTGTGGAATTTCATACATAGTTCCTTTTGAGCATCATTCATAGGGCATTTATTTCAAATACTCATAATTTCCAAAAAGGATACTTTGAGTGGAAAATTTCTATTGATACTTTCTTGGTAATGGTAATGTTTAGAAGATAGGAATATTACATACATTGCAATTCATGCTAGGATATGACATGAACTCTTCCGTCTGGTAGTATGTAATTTTTTTTGATGTTTTTCAGTCCACCCATGAATTAAAAACAATATATGGTTTTAACTGTTGGTTGTATGGCTCTGTGATCCCAAAGAGGTTTTGTAATACAGGGTTCTGTTTTCACTGCCTAAAATTTTTAGAGGGATAAAAAGAAAATTCGTATCATTTTTTTCTTCTTCATGGAGGACATTAATTACTTTCATTCTTTTAAATTTGGGTCTTCCAAATCTGGACTCTGGTATTCTCTGTTATCAAGCCACTGTAAGAGAGATAATCTTTGATGGATAATCTTGTTTATGTCATTTGATCCCTCTGACATGATTTTCTTGTCAAAACATGGTACATATGATCATAATGATACCATATTGCATTTACATAGAGCTTTTGTAGAAAAAGTATTTTTATTTCCACTAATAATGCCTGGCCTGTATAGCCGCTAAATAAATAATTGTCAAGGAAATCCCTTATCTTGAGTTTTATCAAGACAGCATTCCTATAAGGTAGGTAGAGCATGCAACTGTCTAATTTTATAAATAGGGACACTGAGTCTCAAGTTAGTCTGGTGGTGTCCTCCAGATGATAGCACTCAGGTGGTGCAGATAAGGTGCAGATAGAAGCCAAGTTTCCTATTGCCACATCTTTGATTTTAAAATTAAATTAAATTTAAAAACTATATGCAGGACAAAGATATTTGTTTTCCCTAGATTCTCCAGAGGATATAAAAGGGAGGAAAATTGGCAAGCTCTTTTGAAACTGATCACAAGCAAATCCAAAGCGTAATTTCAATTAGAAGAAAAAAAAACTGATGAAAAGAAAATTTTCTCTGATATTTACTGAAGCCATTATTGTAAATTTCGATTTGGTGAATGCACTTATCTCTGTCATCAAGTAGGTACAAAATGTTTGCAGCATGGCTTTTATTGAGTGAACTTTTTCACTTTGAACACTGCAATGCTGCAATATTGATTTGTTTCTAAAGAATTCAATAGCTGCAAATCAGTGATATTGGAACTGATGCAAAATTAATGTTAGTTTAATAAATATATGTTTATGAGCCACTCAGTTTGAGGTGAACACATTATTTTACTAGTTTATATTTTAGTTGGATGCAGTTTTTCTTATAGAGACCACTTTATTTAATTTCTAAGTGTTTGCATATAGTAAGTAACACTTTGTTCAGCCACTCCAGTCATCTCCATTTCCTTTCTACTAATATCTGGCTTCCCGAATTGCACATAATAGACCGAGAAAGTGAACATAGAAACGTTCCTTTGCTACTCGGAACTAAGTGAGAGTTCTAAGAATATTATGTCATCTTAATAGTCATTTAAACTATATAAATGTCCAATGAACCCTCATTTTTGCCTTTTCTGTGTAGGCAATGATGAATCACATTTTTGAAGTATAATTAACTCGAGATTTTAATTTTCTATTTCTTGAAACTAATAACTCTGATATCAAAATCTCATATTCCTGGCCCCATCCCAGAAATGATGCATCAGAATTTCGAGTTAATTAAGCTTAACCCTTAATTGATGTCTCAGTTTGATGTCACAACTGTAAATTGTTGAGAAAGATTCTTCCAGTTTAGAGTAGCATTGTAGGCATGTGCTCAAATTTTTAACTTAGAAAACAGTAAACCCATAACCCCATGCAGAAACATGACTAAATCGGTTTATAGCCAAGCCTCACCACTATTATAATCTCAAAAACAATGGGGGAGAAAGCGTGTAAAATACAATAGCTGCCTAAGATGCTTACTCAGTGATTCTGCTGTTGAGCATCTTGGTGCCAAGGTTTTATCCTATAGAAGACCATTGTGCATCATAGATGTACATTTTACAAACTAATTAAAATGTTTTGTAAAATATTTTTGGTAGATAATGCTTAACAATATATTGATTTGGCTTAGAGGTGCTAGGGATTATGGAACAATCCATAATTTTCTAATCTTTTCCCAAGACATGTAGTATAAATTTTCAGGATAAACAGTTGACTTTCACTTGTACTGCTAGGACTATGCACTGTTTTGTAAATTGTTTTGCTGAATCTTCTACAGTATAATGGTTAAATCTTAGAAATGACTGTTGTAAGTCAGTGGGTAAATATCAGCTTGCAAAACCTGCCTTATTGCCATAAATCTGGAGTGATTACATAAGATTAAACCTTATTAGCAAATAGTGGAAGATAATA
This sequence comes from Lepilemur ruficaudatus, assembly GCA_963574885.1. Lineage (NCBI taxonomy): Eukaryota > Metazoa > Chordata > Mammalia > Primates > Lepilemuridae > Lepilemur > Lepilemur ruficaudatus. Next base: position 29,119 of record CAUYRT010017754.1, read on the forward strand.
AAAATGAACATCAGTCTATGAACTAAATTACTGTTAATTCTATTTAGTGCACCATGATGCTACTGTAGCTTAAGAGAAAATTTTCACATGCTACAAAATGACCTGATAACCAAACATAAAAGACTTAGAGAATCTATTTGATATTGGAACTCTCTTATTAATGTATTCCTACTTCACACAGAAATATATGTACATTTTGAAAGATGTATACAGATTTTTCTTTAAGATCTATCTTTTAGTTTTCTGGTGAAGGAACTATTTGGTTCAAGTTATGAGAGAATTCATTTCCTGTAAATAAAAGAATTAATCTTCTGATAAACCATATATTAGCTTGATATTATTTCATATAATTTTCTTTTTGAATCTCAAAAGAGTTTTTCAGATTGCAGAGGTAATATAGTTATATGAGAATAATGGAAAAGTAGAAAAGATATAATGGAACAAAAAGTAATACCCATAATTCAATCCCCTAAGACAACTACACTTAATTATTTTTTTCTAATATATTTTCAGTCTTCTTTATATGTGTATTTTTTTATATGTATCACATTTAGGATTAATCCTTTAAAAATGTTTGTGGAAACAACTTAAGTGCCCATCAATTCATGAGTGGATTATTAAAATTTGGTGTATGTATACAGTGGAATATTACTCAATTATAAGAAACAACAGTGAGCTGGCACCACTTATTTTATCCTGGATTGAGCTTAAGCCCATTATCCAAAGTGAGGTGACACAAGATCGGAAGAATGGGCCCCACATGTACTCGCCATCAAATTGGTACTGACTGATTAACACTACGGTGCTCAAATAGTTGTGTTGTTCACCAGGGATTCGGGGCGTGGAGGGTAGACCCACATCTGAGGGATGTGGTGAGCATAGTGGAGGGGAGGGGCATACCGCTAATCCTTGCTTAGGGAGAGGCAAAGATATAAAATGTAACCAAAATGTTTGTACTCTCATATTTTCCTAAAATAAAAAAAAAGAAAAAAAGGAAAAAGAAAAAAAAAGTTTGTAAATCAAAAGCCATCTGACTCAGGAAATAAGAAAGTTGGTACTAAGCTAGTGAGATCTTGGATACCCTTTGTAATTAATTTTGCAATGGTCTAGTCATATCTCAGGACTGGCCATGTGTCCAGATTATTTGAAAACTAATGTGGAAAGTAACATACATTTAAATTTACTTCATTTTACTTCAGTAATCCTGCTTTTTGAGGGTTGTGCATCTCAGCTGCTACAAATTATATCAGGCTAAAAATTGGTTCCTAGCCCAGACAAACAGTTTTTTTGAGGAAGAAAATATACAAATAGAATGAATTATTTTGCGATTTTGAGATTAACTAACACTCAATGTTCAAGGCATGTTAAAGTCTTTTGAAAAGAAATGAGAGGACAAAAAATAATAATTTAGGCTTTGCCTCTGCTTCCACCCAAGAACAACTTTGGAAGTCTTTCTTAATCTAGTAATATTCAGAACTAAAATGTATTTTGTTATTTTATTAGACATATCATATGTAATTCATCAGCTAACTGACGTATATAGTAACATTCATCTTTAATTCTATTCAAAAGTGTACTTTCATATCCCTCAAATTATCTCTTTTTTCCCTGTCCCTACAAATTTATTTTTCTTTTAATGATCTAAACAAATTTTTTGAAAGTTTCTGAGGAAAAAAAAGGCTTAAAATGATATGCATGAAATGTTATTCTTGGGTTTTCTTTCATCTTATTGAAAGTAATAATGCTTTACCCCTTGTGGTTTCAGTAGAAGATATTTTCTCTCTCTCCTTTTTAATATTAACATTCTTATCATTATTCTGAATCAAATTGTGGGACTTCTGTCTCATCATCACTATTATCCCATCATGATCTATCTCTCCAGGGACTGTTTAGGTCTGCATTGTGAGATGTCAGGAGACTGATTCCCACCTCAAAGTGAAAACACACTTGACAAAAATATAATTTTCTGTGCTATCTGACTTCCAGGCAGTCTTTTTCCTTTTGTTGCTGAATTCTTTGAAATCTCAAGGTTCCTTTTTTAACTTCTGGCAATCTAATTTCTATCTGACCCCTCTACTAAAATTGTTCTCTCAAAGCCTCTCAGTGGCCTCTCCCATACCCACAATGACTGTTCTCAAGCCTCATCTTTTTATTCTCTTGCGTGTTTTACCTTTGATAAATCACTTTTTTAATGAAATATCCCCCACCTATTTTCTGTGAGATGTTAATGCTCGGTATTCTTTTACCCTTTCTGAGTGCTCTCCCTGTCTGATCCTAACTTTGGCTGTGCTCTCTCATTGTGTCTGCCCCTCACTGAGGGCACAGAGTGAGGGGAATCTGCCTTGGAGTCCAACAGACTTGGGCTCAATGAGCAGCCCTTTACCAAATGAATGTCCTTAGGAATGTCAAAATCTGGGCTTCACTTCTTTCCTTTAAACATAAAAGAATAACACCAAAGATAGGCAGTCCAGGGCTTGAATGGATATATTACATAGATTGAGATACCCAGGCACCCTCTAGCTCTAGGCTCTTTCATCTCTAGGGTCCTCATAATCCTTGATGGGGACAGGAGTTCCGTTTTTCTCTGGAGAAAATAATAATATCTACTTTGGTATTTAGTTCAATAATTTAAAAATATGCTTACGGTATCTACCATAGCACCTAATGCTGAGTAGACACTCAATAAATGTTAGCTGTTATTTTCATTAATGTGATTATTATTATTTGCCTATTGACTAATTAATGATGGCAGCTAGAATATTTTAACCTTCAATTATTAATAAATTATGATGAAGATACTTATACATATTTATAACTCAGTAGATTGACTTCCTTAATGTTATTACTTATCATACTCCTTTTTATTCTGTTTTCCATTTAAAACTCCAAGAAAAAAGATGTTACTGGTAATAAAACTATTATTCTTGTAAATAATGTGCAATGACCTCAGGAGTGACATATTCTTGGTTTTTATGTGTATTTTATGACAAAGAGGCAGTAACACTACACCTGCAAGATAATTTCCACTGAAGCTCTCAGGCTCTGAATGGCAAAGTGAAAATCTAATACGTCCACAAAATAACCTAGCACAGTGGCTGCATTATATTTGATGATGAATAAATATTTTTGAATAAATGAATGAATGAATGATGTAGGAAAGTCCACCTATATAAAATCAAAATCTTTACCAGGTATTCATTCAACAGTAGGTGCTATTTATTAAGCACCTACTGTGTATCAAGCAATATTTTAGAATGAGGGAATACCAAAGTGAACATAACAATATCCCTGTCCTCATGATACTTACATTCTAGTGAGCAAAGACATATATAATACATCAGATGTGATAAATTCTGTGAGCAGCAACAGCTCAGAGTAAGAGCAAAGGGCATGTAGGAAGTGCTTGAATAGTGTATCAATTATTATATAACAAACCACTTCAAATCTTAGTGGCTTAAAACAACAGCCATTTTTATTTGCTCATAATTCTGAGGTTCAGCTATTTGGTCAAGCTCAGGTGGTGAGTTCTTCTGCTAGTCTCATTTGGTATCATCCACAAGGCTGCCAACTAGCAGTTCATCATGGAGCTGGGAGTGTTAATATGGCCTCATTCACATGCCTGGTGGCAGATGCCAGTCTCTCTCCTTTAGTGAGGCTATCCTGGGCTACCTTACATAATAGCAACATTTCAAGTTGATGAGAATGGAAACTGTAAGATTTCTTAAGGTGTAGGCTCAGAAGTCACACATCCTTTCCCTGCATTCTTCTAATCAAATCAAGCCACAAGGCATACCCAGATTTAAATGAAAAGAAAATAGACTCCACCTCTTGATGGGAAGAGTTATGTATAATGTGTGGCTATTTTTGACCTACTTCCAAAAGTAGTAGTAAGTCACCAAAGATGGGGAGTTACTATCTTACATTGGGTAGTCAGTGATGACATCTGTGATAGGGTAACATAAGGGCAGACAGACCTAAACAATGAGAGGGAACAAGCAATGTGAATATCTGTGAAGAGTGCATTTTAGGTCAAGAAAATAGCCTGCACAAAATGCCTAGGAGGGACAGCAAGGAGCTCAGTGTGGTTGGAAATGATGGGCAACCACAAGTGTGTTAGGAGATAAATGTGGAGAGACAATGAGGGACCAGATAGCATAGTTCTTTGTAGGTCATTCTAAGGGCTCTTTTACTCTGAATGAGATCAGAAGAACCATTGACAGTTTTTAATACAGTGATATGGTTTGACATATTTGTCAACAGAATCTCTCTGGCTCCTGTATTGAAATTGGACTTGAGGGTGGGTGGCAAGAATGGAAACAAGGAACCCAGTGAAGAGATTAATCCAGGCGAGAGATGATGGTGGCTTGAAATACAATGGTAGAACTGACAGCATTTTCTGGAGTAATTCGTACAGCTAATTAAGCAGAAAACATATTCTTGGATTATGTGTAGTCATCCCAACCAGACTGTCAGCTTCTCGAAGAAGCTAACTACATTTATTCATTTATTTTGTATGTGTCTTCTACCTCATCTGGCATTTGAAAAGCACTCATTAAATACATATTGACTGGCTAAATACAATATGACTGGCTCATGCCTCACTGCTAGATTGAACATAATCACCATAGGATACTGAACCTTTCAGGGTTCATCATCAAATGATATTTGAAGAACAAAAGCAAATAGATGAACCTACTAAGACCCACTGATACTCTTCAGATTACATGCCTACTATATCCTAAAGGACAGCAAATGAATTAGAGCTGAGACAATTTGTCTGGATCAAGCTCAGTATTAAAAGTCGTCCATTGAAATGTAAAAAAAAAAAATCATTGCACTAACTGAACATTTATCATTAGTCCTTAGTAAGTGAAAAGCAGTCTGTCAGGGATCAAAATCAATAAGATACAGTTCTCAAAATCACTCATATTCTAATATGGCATGGAAAGTGTTAATTTTGTAAGTAAGGACGGTGAGGTGAATTTGTCAATTAATATTGATAATATTAATGATAATGTTGAATGGAAAGCATTAACAGGCACAAAGGAGCATGGGGAAGATCTAAATGTAGAGTATTCCTGGAACTAGTTTATTTTTAGATCCAAATTAGAATCTGGTATTATGGGATGAAGGGGCCACTATTAATTCCATGCCTGGGTAACAGGTGTTCTTCCTGGTGGTGAGAAAGTATTTGCTTTGAAATCTTATCCCAATGAATAAAGGATGTATATATGCTTTTTGGTGGTATTACTCTTTCATAGTAAAATATACATATTTACTATATAAAGATCTGATTTTATAACTTCATAGGACATGTGCAGTACATTGTCTTAAAACAGATTACAATAAGAACTTAGCATTTAACAAAATCCCTAGTCTCAATCTACATGAATGGACCAGCTTTGCTTCTCACTCTGAGACCTAAAAGAAGTTTCCTAAATTCACTGCATTTTACTTTTCTTATCTGTAAAACTAAGTGGTTGGAATAGAGCAGTGGTTCTCAATCCTGGCTGCACACTAGAATCATCCGGGGGGCATTTAAAAAGTAATAATGATGAAGCACTACCCCAGGGTTTAATTTTTAAAACTCTTCAGATAATTCAAATGTACCACAAGTGTTGAAAACCAATGGGCTAGATGATCACTAAGATTGCTTCTAGCAAAACTTTCTAATTTTATGATTCACTATATTTTGACATAGTAACAGTTGCTGGAGATAACAATGTTCTCAATATTTGCAGTGCCCTGAAAAGTAGAGATTACCCTCAAAGACTGCTTCTATTCAAAATTGAGAATATTTTCTTATCTGTACTCCAAAACTCTCTGTATTATGTGAATAATTTACCCCAAGAGCCATATACATCATCATTTGAGTATAACATATGCATTAAAATAATATAGTTTCACCAGTTCTTAGAAATTAACTACTGTTGTGAGTGGAAAGCAATTACTTCCTTTTAGTCAGTATACAATGTGAGCACAGGGTAGCCAGAAATTGTGTGTAAAATTTTTTAAGAAGTTGTGCTGTAGCAATTTTGATTTTGAATAAATGGGCTCAATATCATAAGAGTTAATAAACTTCCTAAAGTACATAACTTATTCATAACAAATAACCCACATACTGATTTATTATGAAGCAGAGTAGACAGTCTTGTAGAAGGCTGAAGTGGAATATCTAGTGGTATTGGTATTTTGAAACATTAAGTACAATGCACACTATCTGGTGTTGGGCACACTTATAACTTTGACTCAAACTATAAAAAGGAATTCATGTAGCCAAAACATTTGCACCATTGTAATACTCTGAAATTTAAAAAAGCATGATTTCTTGATACAATTTTGATATGTGTCACTATAAATTTTTGCTATCAGTTTTTTTTACTAAACAGCTTTTCATAGAAGCAGATAGTTTTCCCTTTAGTTTTAAATACCAGAGAATGTGTTCACATGCTTTATTATTTAAAACTCTGTGAAATCAAAATCTCAACTAAATATTCAGATCCCAAAAGAAACCATGTAGACTCCTAGGAAACTGGGGAAATTCCTCAAATAAATATCAAACTAGAAATTAATAAATTTTCCATCACATTTTCATAGAATTCTGTGTTTCTGGATACATACTTTTGAATACTTGGGACAGGCAGGCTCTTTAGCCAGCCTAATACAGTAATAGGAAGAAGGAAAAGAGATACAGATGACAGGTAACATGGATGAATGTAGATGTAACCAACATAGAATGTGCAGGCATGGTTATATTTGAACTCTATTTGAAAAAGAAATGACTTAAGGCCTAGAAAAGACACCATAAAAAGGAAATATATGGTTTCCAGTATAATGTATATGCCTGTCTCATCATTCTGTGTTTGCTTCTCACATCACCAGTCTGTTATTCTTATAACTTTAATTTTCATACATATTTCACTGTATTTGTTTGCCCCATGATGACAACCTAGACTTAATAACTAAGAGTAATTCACAGATATACCATCTGTTATAACATGAAAAACTATGACATTGGAAGAATAAAGTGACTGCTGGAATAGTGCACATGTTTAAAAACCTTGCTCTGTGCAGAATGGGGAGGCTGTTTTGCTTCATGTTTGCTCTACCACATGTCAGTTACTTTACAAGATCCCCCTGAAATCAATCAGACATGTGTACCATGCTTTCAAAGAATTCTGTGCAGTAGGAATAAGCTGTGAAAAGTGTGAAAATACAACTCATACTATAGGGTTGGTAATACTAGTTATATGTACGCTAGTGATGGAAAAAACTAATTTATGAGCTTTACATAGTTTTAAATATCAAGAGTTTTATGACACAATATAAATTTTGGCATCAGAATGGCATCACATTTCTTACTCATCTCTTGGGAGAGACCAAATGCAGAACTTGGTAGTTATCCACTCACCTTTCAAGATTTCCTCTCCTGCTCACCTGCTCCAGATTCTGGTGTTCTATCAGATGCATTACTTTCTGTTATAAATCTTCGTTTAAACTGAAAAGAGTACATTAAGCTGTACCCAGCCATTCATATATTATTGTACATTAGTTTAATCAGATAAAGTCAACAAAGGGATAATAGTTCTGAAGAAACGTAAGGACAGAGGTGGTGTAGCCTCAGGAAGGTATGCATGAAAAGGGACCCACTGAGATTAGAAGCATTTCATGATTGAAAAGAGTGAAGGAATAAAATGTGGAGACCAGTGTTGCTTACTTCTCAATTTTGCCTGAGGCTGGGCTGGGTCAACAATGAAATCATTGTGCAAAATAAAATAAATTGACCCACTTTTCTAAATATATCATATAAGATTTATATGGTCCTCAGAGTCTAGCAACATTATATTGAATATAAACTTTATGTCTTACAGCCAAAATTTAGTGATGCTAAAATCAAATAAATGCTCATTACATGAATTTAAATATATAACTTTGTCTCATATGAGATCTTACTTACAGTGAAGTTTTTTTCTTGTTAAAATATTGAATTGGTTTATTGGGCATAGCTGCATAATGTGAAAAGTGTAAGTACTGGACACCATTTTGAAAGCATTGACACTACATTAAAGGAAAGCTGCCATCCAGGATGAATAATGCAGATGTTATGTTTTAAAACATAAGTGTATCTTTCTTCTTTAAACTTTGATCAGCTGAGATAAATGCTTTCCATTTGGTCTTAACTGTTTGTCCCAAGAAGATAAGAGGCAGACTGCTAATGAAATAAATTGATATGCTGCTATGATTAGGTAGAACTGGAATTTAATACTTTTGCAGTTGAAAGTATAACTGACTTTTTTTAAAATGACATGGGTGCATGACATCATGAGAAAGAAAAGAGCACTAACCAATTTTGAAATGGCTAATACTTAGAAGTATTTGAGTAAAGTTGAGTGTAATTTTTATCTAACTCTCCCCAAATACAGTGTATTCCTTCTTAAAAGAAGTTGTAATTAAGAGTATATTGAGTTATGAATATTAATGACATCAAATCATAAATAATAAAAAGATATTGCTGGTAGATACCAAAAAGAGATAGTGTAAATTATATTCTGTAGCTCAACTGGGAAGTCCAGCTGTCACAGAGAAGCCTCTCTCATTGAAATCTCTCTGAAATACACTGCATGCATATTTAACCCAATAGTTTCAGGCATTCAGAGATGGAGGAGGCAAAAATCAAAAGTACCATATCAAAATTAACATCAAACCTTGTTTTTCTCTTTGAGTTTTGGAGTCATTTTTTAACACAGATAGTAACTTCGTTTGAAATTTACACACACACACGCACACAGAGGTTTGCTAGATGGAGAGATTCCATGCCTGGGGGAGGGGAGGTGACAATTGGTGCATTCAGTACTGAACACGTGTAATGATAATAAAGTTGATTGGTTGAGCTCTATAGCTTTTTTTCTTTTTTCTTTTTCTCTCCTCCTGTAGAGTAGTTCAGCTGGGGGTGGAGGGTTCTCCCGCATTTTCCCCCCCTACTAAGAAGATGTAGGTTGTACCATTTTTATTGTTCTGCTGGGGTGGGAAATAAACCATATGCTTTAGCATTTTAAATGGCCACACCAAAGAGAAAATTGAACCAGGCTCTCTTCCCCCCTCCTAGTGGACTTTGGGGTGGGGTTATTCCTCTAAATGTTCTGTTGGACTTTGGGTTAGCTTAATGTTTCTGCCCCAGAGCAAAGAGGCGGGTGGAGAGAAGAAATATCAAGGGCTTCAGAGGCGAGTTGGGCCGAGTGAAGTGTGGAGTAGGAAGCTTGTATCTGAAACCCACCCCTCCCCTGGATACCAGGCAAAGGCAATGAGAGTCGGAACCAGCTGATGCCGCTGCTGCTGCTTCCCGTTTCCAGGGTGAAATTTTCACAGCAGCTATTCTAAAGGGAGGAAAAAATCCCTAACCAGCAGCGGAGAAGATCCTATCACCCAACCCAAGCTATGTAACCTTTTAGGCAGGCTTTTCAGAGAAATCCGCATTTTAAAAGCCAGCATTTACTGTCCAAAATATGGACCTGGAATCAGAGCTGGTATGAAAATATGAAAAGCCTCTTTACACCCTGAGTGTTTGAAACGATCCGATGAGCATAGGAAGTGGCTGCCAACGCTCTGGCGGCTGCTCGTGCTGCCGCCGCCGCCGCCGCTGTTCCTCGCAGAGGGCTGGACAGAGCTAGTCCTGGTTTCAGCACCTCCGGCGCTGGACAGCTCTCTGCACGCCGCACCGCCGCCTGCTTGCTTTTTCCCACTCTTGCTTTGCATTACTGGAGATGCATCTAAATTACGTCCTGTTCAACAACAAGTAGATTTTTTTTTTTCCTGTACGGGAATTACAGTAGACGACTCTCTCAATTAAACTGCATTTTCTTCTTTACGGATTTGGCTGTCAGGCGTATTTATCCCGATCTCCCCCCAACCCCCCTTTGCAGGAACGAATCTTTGGGAACGTGGTCCACCCAGGGATGTAAAACTGTGCTTACCGATGCATCCCATACGAAATGCTTATGTGATCGTCTCTCTACCTTCGCCATTTTGGCTCAGCAACCTAGAGAAATAGTAAGTAACAAAGGGAAAACACGGCTTTAATGCAAAGGCAGGGACATTGTGGCGAGTGTTTCTCCAGGGAACTGCATTTTAAATGGGGAAATGCAAAATGTTGCAGGGTGGCAAAAACGGGTTCGTCTCCTCCTTAGCTACAGTAGCTTGGTAGAATGAATTCTAGTTGGTGTGCTGTAACTAAATTCTACTCAATTTTATGTCTTCTAACTTGAAATTTCTGCAGTATAGTTTTGAAGATGGACTTCAATCGTATTACTAATATGCTGCAAACTTTCAAATAAAAATAATTGCCAACTCAACCTTTATTTTAAAGCTGGAAAGCTGTTCTGGGGAATTTGTGAGAATACTGTTAGCAGTAAAATGAAGACCCTAGGCACTATAGCCAAACACATTGCTTATCTGCATTGGGTATTTTCAGTACAGGTTTTCTGAGGATGTCCTTGGAAAATATATATATATAATATTGATATATATATATATAATCAAATGAAGTTTTCATGAAAGCATGGCTGTCAGAAACTGTGAAATCATTTCTTAAAAGTATATAGGTTTTTCAAAAGTAGTTTCTGAAAGAGACAACTGAATAGAACTGCCTAAAAGAAAAATAATATTCTCATCAAATGTATTTTGAGAAAATAGAACAAAAATTGAAATACTGAAAAATAATTATTCAGGTAAATGTGACTTTCTGCCTAAATTTGGCCTGAATCAGCATCACTCTTCTTAGTTATTTTGATGACAAAAAAATACTTAATGTAATTTGATGTGCATATCTGAGGGTTTAGAACACACTTAATCTTAAAGTGTATTCCTTCAAACTTCTGTACTGACAGTATAAAAACCAACAGATTTCATTAATGTCACCTTAGTGTCCAAGGAAAGAAACCTCTCAGATTAGTGAATGCCTGTAATGTTTATATATGTTTTAAAAGATATAAGGCTGATTTTTCAAGGTCATGTATTTAGGGACTGACACTGGCAATGTGAAAACTATCTCCACATACATTGTTCATAGAAAAAAATTACAAAATATATTTGAAAATCTGAAATTTGTCATTTGATTTTCTTCTATATTCTCAGAGGTCAAGCAAGTGAAATTGAATGTGTGAATACTTGACTTATTACAAAGTTGTCAAAAGTCAGAAAGTTTGAAATATTTTCAATATCTATGTACCAGATTTGGGTAACATAATGAGTTGCAAATGGGAGGATTGAGATAAATTTTACTGAAAATCATATTGTAAAATGACTGAACTGTAGTTAGTAGAAGAAAAAGGAATGTTGCTTCAAATTTTGGCTAGAGAAAATTTAACATGTGAATGTTGACCAAGTTGTGCCTTTAGGTCTTGATTTTAGAAAGCTTTAAGTAGGCAATTAAGCATTTAAGTCTCTAAGGACTTTATTACTCCACAGTTGGAGAAATAGGGAAGCTAGATTTAGTAATTTTGGAGGTTGAGAATATGTGAAAAGAGTGGATTCATGGGTAATTATCTGGTAACTATAACAACTGTATATATGGGCTATTTTTGAGTGAAAGGTTAGTTGTGCTGAGTTTAGAAGTTCTTTTAATTTATTCTCTTAAAAAATTCTCTTTCTTTTTTCATTTGTTTGGTTTAATTTACAGATCATGGAATCCTCTGGTACACCTTCAGTTACCCTAATAGTAGGCAGTGGCCTTTCTTGCTTGGCCTTGATCACCTTAGCAGTTGTCTATGCAGCATTATGGAGGTATGTAATCAATTGATAGACTTGAAATAGAATACTTAGTTGTTCAAAGTTAAATCAAGGAATGTGATAATTATTATATGTCTCCTGTCTTCTTCATTTACTAAAAGCAGTATTTTCACAATGGAGTTATAATTGCCATGATTGAGCTGTAATAAATGAATTGCATTTAGCTAATTTTCCTGTCTGTATTTGCCTATGGTGAGAAAATAAACAAAACACACAAACTTTTCTTCCCAATTCAAAAATGGTTGCCTTCAACAAGTTGCTTAGCCCCAAGCATGGTAGCCTTACACTCCAAGCTCAGTCTATGTGTGGTTTCTATTTATCCCAATTGCTCTTGAGCCTAAGAGTTTAATTGGTACAGTCAAATTAATTTTTCTGATGTAGAACTATGATCTTAAGTTCTTAAGTTTCAAACATATACTTTCAGTATGCCTCAATTAGTGAAACCTTCTATAATATTAAAGCACTAACATAATACCACAATGCTCCAGAATTGAGTGTCTCCAAGAAATCAGACTTTGACAAATTGATTAAAAGATATCATAAAAATACATAAACAAGGTAAATTGAAAAATTTTGTTCTACAATATTTGAAGATGTATCTGCTTGACATTACATGAAAATTTAGTATTTCTTTAAGATATCTTCTTATTCTATTAGTAAGAATCAGACTTGTGAGTTTTATTATGTCTATTCACATATCGATAATGAACACAGAGCTGTATGACCAAACTTTCTAATGGGTTCTTAAAATTTTAAATGTTAAACATTTTTATATCCATTTGGTCATTAAAAGTGGTCTAAAAATGCAGTTACTACATTAGTAGATCAAGTATTACTTTTATTTCCTGAATGATTGCAATATTAAAACTGCAAAAGTAGATGTTCCTGCCTCAGAGGTCTGTTAGTCTTTATATTTTACTTAAGATCAAAAAGCAATTCAGTTGAAAAATATATTATAATTTAATAAAAGAAGGCCATTTTACTTAACATCCTTTAAAAAAACATCATTCTCCATTGTAATTTTTACTCTTCTGAGGGCAAAAATTAATTGCCAAGGATATTTAAACTGTCAAAGATAGTAAGAATTTTTATGCTTCATACAAAAATAAAATATGTACATGTCTTAGCCCATTAGCACTGGTATGTAATAGAAGTTCCACGTTCCTGTGAAGGAGTTATGTGGTAGTGAAACACAAAGTGGGATAGTCTGATAAAATGTGGCCAATTCCAGGAAATGAAAGAAATATTTAGTCTAGGCATAATATTGTAGGTATCAGGGTCCTGGGTTTAGGGCTAAGTCAAGCAGGCTATTGTCCTGGTGATGCAGAGCAAGGTGAACATAGGCTGGGAAGAAGACAACCTTTTCTCCCACAATTGCTTGAATGGCGCTTCTGCAAAAATAAGGCATTTAAAGACCAGGAACCAGGTAACCACAATAGCATCACAATTCATACTCACGGAAATATTTAGAACTAAATTCTATTTCTCGGTACTTAGGGTTCAGGCCCAAATTCTATCTTCTCTTTACCCGTCAATACATATGGCTAGCGCTAGCATAAACATTGTCAGTATATGATATGTAAAATTAACCAAATAAATAGGGGATTAATTTTTTCATAACAAAGTTTTCTTTAATTCAGAAAAGTCAGGAAAATCACTGACTGCAATAGTTTTCTAAGAATTACCAAAACACCTTAGAGGATCGATCAAAACTTGACGTGAACTTGAGAATTGTAGGAGAGGGTACCAAGAAATAACACAAATCTGGATTCCTGAGTGTTAGTGGTCATCAGCTCATTGTCTACAAATAGAAGAATTGATGTAATATTAGTAGTTTGAAAGAAGTGCCAAGACTCATGAATTATTAAGTGAATCTCATAGCATAATGAATTCAATGCATTTTATAAGCACTACATTTACACTATAACATTACTGTATGGAAATAAGCATGTTAGGATCCTACTACCTTTTTACCTAAGTAAAAAGTTTAGAATTTTTTATTTTCTAATGATTTGTAAAATGTATAAACATCTGAATTTTTTATACATTATATGCTATTTTGAAATGTGTTAGTGTTCCATGTAGTTCATCAGAAATATTCATCAAAAATGTAACACACTAAGTTATATTCTATCTACAGATGTGTTCTGTAGAGTTATATTGTTACCTCACACAGTTAAGCATGTCCTTTTAATCAGTGTATTGTCATAAAGCGATTACAAATTTTGCTTAAAATATCAAACATAGAATAAAAAATTTTGAAATTTGAGACAGTTTATAGTAATTTTGAAGGCAACAATGTGACTCAATTTTGATAAAAATGGAAACATCTAAAGACATTTCAGGATTGTCTGTCTGGGGTTTTAATTACCATATTTTTTCTATTTATGAGGCAAAAAAATATCACTGCAACCCTTTTAATGTCATCTGTGTGCTTGTGCTGTCACGGAAGCCATTAACATCATTTAAAGGGTTAATTTCGTGAAACCCTTAAACTTTTTATATTATATCCCTCACCTACCAAAAAAAAGAGAGAGAGAGAGAAACAACTTAATATTTGATGATGTCTTCAGCAACCCAGTATGTGGTTTATTATATTTTCAGCTACTGATGATACAGAAACAAGTTTTAGCCACTCCTGAGGCCATTTTGTGCTGAGATTTGACCTAGGTTAATTTCATTTGGGTTTGCCTTGTGAAGAAAGGAAATTTCTTTTATATTATTAAAACCCCTTTTTGTGTGTGTTTTATCATTACTCTTGTGTTCTGCCCTCTTTTCTGAAACATGTGATGGAATGTGGGGCTTTTGCCTAAATATTCTTCAAAGACGAAGTGAGGAGAGAGAGAGAGGGAGAGAAAACTTTGATAGATTCTGCCTTCCGAAGAGTGCCTCCATATCTTTGGCACCCCTCTCTAGCACTGCATAGAAAAGACCATGCCTGCTGTGGAATGTGATTCCATGTTATAACAAGAATTGAATAGGTTCAAATACACAGCAAATACAAGGATGTCTTTTTGTTACTGTCATTCAGTGATTTACCACAGGGTACAGTAAAGCAAAATAGCTGTTACACTTTCAGGGTAAACAGCTGGTAGAACATTTGATTCTGAGCAGTTTTCTCTGTGGCTTACATTCTTGGTGCACTTAAAAACCATGTAACAGACTGTATATAAACACTTCCTCATAAGGATAAAATATGGCAGATGCCAAGTAACTTTGCAGCCTAATAGTGAATTATCATTTGTGGATTGGATTCATTTTTAAAGATAAAGATTCAGGTTTTTTGGAATAATTATTCAGAAAAAGAAAAATGTAAAGAGTAACAGCCTGATGACATAAAAATGCTTCAGTGGATGAAAGTGTTCACTGTTTGATGAATGTAAATGACATCTTTCTAGTAAACAAGAATACTTCAGAATCTGTGTGTGTTTTTTTTTTTTTTTTGGTTCTCAAAGTTTCTATTGGTTGATTTAGATGATAGTACAAAACATTATACACACATGTATATTTAAAGGTGATTATACTAATTGATATATTTCTAAGAAATTTTTTATTTCTAGTAAGAAAACAAAGTGTATCATGTTAACAGATGTGTGACTTAGGCTTTATCAGAAATGCCATATTGTCCACAGTAGAATCTAAAGAAAAAAAAAAAGCAATTCTAAAAGACTCTTGCATATGCCATGCCACTGTAAAATTCGGTCTCTAAGAATAATCTTTATTTTAAAAACTCGAGTTTATATTTTTATACCTATAAAGGCTGTGTCTTAGTGTTTATTTTTCCAGATGAGTTCTACTAACTTGCACAATACAGAATTCTTCATCTTTCTTTTGAATTTTAAAATTGGGCACTTTTTTTTCTCTCTGGCTAGGTACATACGCTCTGAGAGGTCCATAATTCTAATTAACTTCTGCTTGTCTATCATCTCATCCAACATCCTCATACTGGTTGGACAGACTCAGACACACAATAAGGTATGACTGGTAATTACTCTCTCTTTGCATGTTTATGTTTTGGCATATAGTTAGTTATTGATAATCTAAAAATTTGTTCTGGATAAAACAGAGACTTGCTGACAAAATTATTTTTAAAAACAAAATTATTTTTGTTGGTTTCCTGGTGAAAAATTTGCCTATTCCAGTTCAGGAATATATCCCTTGGCTTAATTTCCTATGTGTTTGAAAGGCTGCTTATAATAGTAGACATATGCGTGTGTTTAAACATTATATCCAAGCTCTATAAGTTCAAAGCCTTGGGACATCAAAGGAACATATTTTGATTCATTAATCTAATTGTAATAAGATCCAGTTGTAATGAATACAATGCCTGTGTTTTATTCTAATTTATTAACATACTGATTCCTAAAAGGCAACTGTAAATTGCTCACAAGTATAACATCGCTCTTGAAAATCCTCTCAAAAAAATGTCTATTGGCAGTAATTGAAGAGAGTTTTAGGTGAAGGATACTTTAGACTGTATACCTTTCAAAATTTTTGCTTAGCTAAAAAGTATTTTCGTACTTAACAGAATGTAAAAGTATATTTCCTGTTCATATGAATTGACTGATTTATGTGAGTTGTCAGTTGAGTGATTTATATGAATTAAATGACCACGTTTTTTCCAGAAATGACTGTCTTTACTAAACTATTCTGAAAAACATTCTAAGAAACCCATAATAGCCATCTTAAATTAATTTACCCCAGCTTTGAAGGGATTCTGTTAAACACTGGTTTGGTAACTTAATTATCAATCAATCACATGGTTTCAGGCCTGTTATTTTTCACTTTTTTAATATTTTTTTATTTAATTAAATTTATCCCTCATAAGCTGTCATTTAAAAAAAAATCAAATGTGCTTTTCAGTATGCTCCTTTGATATATTAGATATCCATAGGACATGTATCAATGTCAAGGATAATGGATAGTCTGTTTATTCTGCTAACCTACATTCCTAAGACCAGTGATATCCACCCAAAGAATCCAATTCTGCATCTGGATAGGTGATTCTGATGAATGTTTCTTCTTACACCACATTGCCCTAGGCCAGGGGAAGGGCCCAAGGGAAAGGTCACTAACCCTTAAGAACAAAATAAAACCAAAAAACAGCAATTCCAATAAAGTACGCTATAGAAGTGAAAAGCACTTTCATGTATTTGAGTGTTTAGTTTTTCTGCATTTTTCCCTGTATCCTTCCATCTTAAAGAAAGAATCTGAAAAAATATAAAGTCTATTAAAATATCAGTCCATATTATAACCATTTAATATAAATTTTGAAAAGATTTGGTTCGAGTTATTGTTTGAGAAAAAAAAAGTAAAAAGAAATACTTAGCAAAGGAAAAACAAAGGGAGAAAGAAGGACCAAAAAAGAGGGAGATGCCAATCAGAACTGGGAGAGGAGAAGTAAGTGTACAAACAACCAGCAGAAGAAAAAATGAGGGTAAGCATGGGTACCAGCTGAGGAGAGAAGGGAAACAAGGAGGCTGTGACAGGGAAGGAAGTAGAGATGAGGTGAGAAGAGGACACAGAAAGCCTGAAGGAATTATTCAATTACACATGTCACCCTTTCTTTTTTGGTTGTTCACTGGGGCTGAGCTTCAGATCTCTTAGAAATGCTCATGTACTGGTTAATACCTATTCTCAATTTTTTAACTGTTTGTCTTTGACCCGCCACCCAGAAAATAAGAGGTTTCGCCTGAAGTAAGAATTACTTATTGGGTTCAGGAACAAGAAAAAATCAAGCTGGAGTCAGCTTGAGCCCATAGTTTAAGGTTTTCTCACCAAATATTCCCTTCCTGTTATTTTTACCCTTCAAACACTCTTGAGTTATACCTCTCATCAGACTATGAAAAACTGGATGATCTTCAGCAAGAACTACACTTTTAAAACTGCTTCATGCTATGCGGCTAAGTTTTTTACAAGTTCTGAGCCAAATGGTAAAAAAGACTTTTCTACTAGGTTTACTATGTATTATAGTGATTATGGTCTAAATTATTGCTGTCCAATAGAAATACCATTCAAGACATAAATGCAAACCAGAAAAGTGATTTCAATTTTATTGGCAGCCACATTTAGAAAAGAAGAATAAAAAGATAAAATTAATTCTAATGTATATTTAACACAGAATATTCATAATATTACCACTTTAAGATATAATTAATATAGTGTTTTATAATATTTATTAAGTCTTCAGAATCTGGTGCATATTTTATATTTACAATACATTGGAATTTGGACTAGCTGTATTTCAAATGCTCACTGGCTACATGCAGTTTAGGATTATCATATTGTGTAGGTCCAAATGCTAGCAATATTCAGAAACTAAAATTGCCTCAAAAATTACATTCTGCCTGCCCAGTTTCACCTTCCAAGATTTTCAAAGTCCTCTTTTCTACATAAAAATGTCCTTTTGATATCTGCAAATATTATGAATATCAAAGGCAAGGTACAAGAATTCTGGTTTTACTTTTCATTTCTGATTTTGAGGAATTACTGGTATGGGCTTATTTGAAAAAAAAGAAAAAAGTCTGATATGGTCTGGTTTCTCCCCAAATAACTAATTACAGAATAGACTCCATGTGGTTTTGGAACCGTTGGTTCTGTTCTAGATAGACTATGCTAATTTTTGCTGTTAAAATTATTGATGCTTGCGGGGAAGAGTGGGTGGTAGCTGTGGTGCTGATGAAGGAACTAAGCAATTATTAGTTTTCTCTTATGCTATATTAATTTTGCTTACTAGCTCTGAGTAGACTTTCTTATAGGCCTAGGACAAGTCACAGTAGAGTGATTACAAGAGAAAAATATGAAGCACTGAGATTTTATTCTTTATTGTTGCTCTCAACAATATCAAGTTCTCTAGGGGAAATAATCATATATCTTATTATATGTGATGAATTGGATTAGATTGACTGTATTTGTCATTATATGTTAGAATTTGGTATGTGAAAAGCTAAATCTACTTTACTGTACTTGGGATTAATGGTTTCTCCAAATTAAAAAACATAGAAGGGAAAAAATAGAAAGTATATCATCTGTGTAAACTTATGGTCTGTATACACTCCAAGAACCTAATTTTAAAAAGGTAAACTATTGATCTGTGGCTACAGATTTTATTTATGTTTGGTGTAGGGCTCCTTTACTGCTGTGGGTACTTTGTAGTTGATCAGATTCTTATCTTTGACTTTCCTGATAAGTTTTGATTGGTGCTTTAGCATTCCCTACTTAGAAAATGGAAACACCTGAGAGAGCTTCTTCATTATTTGGTACTGCCTCTGAGAATTGTCGTGGCTAGTTTGTATGAAAGAAGGTATTTGATACTGATGTCCAGAATAGTTTTGAAGTATCATACTGGGATCTTCCTCTGAATTACTTGTTGAAATGTAATTGACCCAATTATTTCACTATTGAGTGTTTCTATTTCCTTTTCAATTGAGATAGAAACAGACTAAAATAATCTGTTGTTTAAAATATGAATGTATTCAAATCTTTAAGCTGTCTATTCAATTGCTGGCAACAAAGTAAGGAATTAAATGCAATATTTCTTGTACCTCTTCTTAAAACTCAGTTGTAAAATTTAATTCTAATTCACTTTATTATATTTTGAGCTTTCTCAAGTGATGTTGCCCTTTGTTCTCTTGGTACATTTAAAATTTCAACCAGAATGTTCCTGTATGTATCACTCAAATGTTGTTTATTTGTAAAAAGTTTCCTTTACACTTTAAAGTTTGCACATGATTTTGTTGAGCCATGTGGACTATTTTTGGTACTACTATTTTGCAGAAAACAATGATTATTTGGGAAACACATAAATTCAAGAGAATAGTTTTCTTAGTGGCAAAAATATACATCTGCTTTTTTTCCAAAAGTCTTGGAGGTGATTTATCATATTAAATATTTCACAGCACTCTTTTTAACTGATGAGAGCCACATTTGGCAAAACTCTTGTTTTCTGGGTTAAATAAGGGTGGCTACCCAAGAAGGTCAAAGTGATAGAGGATATCTTCTCCCCCAAAATCTCACTACTAGTTTATAATGAAAGCAAATCTAAATCCAAATTTTATCACACATTCAGATATTTATTAGATAAACATTCATTAGCAAATCAGGAACAAAACCTGTTCTGTAAGCTCAATGAAAGTCTAGGTGTTTTAAATACTTTCATGACACCCTGTATGTAACATTCACTTAAGGTGGACGTAGCAACATTCTAGAAGCAAGATTCTGTGTCCTTTAATCGGCAACATTTAATCAGATATCCTCCTAATCCATTGTCTGGAGACAGAATGATTAGGGATAAAACTGTGGGCTCTATCTCTACAAAATACAGGCCTCAATGGTATCTTACATACAGTTCATTGAAGACTAAGAAGTGTTTAACTGTTTTAGCACATCCATATAACCTCAAGTGCCTTTATTCTTACCAAAGGGAACACAGTATTACATCTATCATGATGATTAACCAGACACTGTTTCATCAGTAAAGACAAATCTTTTATATTTAGTTTGACAATGAGCAGTGTTGACTGTGGCTAGATATACCTAAATAAATAGGACTTGTAGTTGCCACCTCCAGAGTATGGGCTCTCCAAATATAATGGCAGGTGACCAACGACCTAGTCTGTGCATTCCTGGACCCCACCTAGAACTAAAGGGTAAGCTATCTGGCACATATATAGTATCATATTGAGAAGACCAAAGTATTATAAAATAAATTACAGACATCCTAGCAAGAATACAAAAGTTAATATTTTGAAAAATACTAGTGAGATGTGAAAGGACAAAGTTAGATAGGAGCTTTAGTTTTTAGAGACCTAAGAGTCAAACAAAAGTCTTCACTGAGAGCTAAAGGGAAGTTTGTAAATTATTTGGGATGGGTAAACATTTCCTTAACATTATTTAAGAGGGAATTATCTCATGGTTCTTTATGTATGGAACACTGAAGTAGTGGGTCTTTTAATTCAGGTTTGCAAAAGACACAAAAATTCTCTGTTTTGGAGCATTTTTTTTAAAGTCAACTACTCTACTTTTTTTTTTCTTTGTACTTCATCTTGTGTTTATTTACCCTTATGAAGATGTTGTTATGTTTTTGCTCTGTGGGGTTTTTTTTTAGAGAGAATTAGTAAATATGGGCCAAACTAGAAGGCTATAGTCCTTCTAATGTAAGCTGTTTTTTGTTTTGTCAGAATTGTGTTTTTTAAAAAATAACATCTTGAATTTGAATACCTTAAATTGGGTCAAGCACTCTCTAATTCACCCATTTCTCGCATGACTTTCTTTGCCACAGTCTCAGCTTCTTCACATACTTACACACATGCCTGGCCTCTGGATGCCTATGTGTTTTCAGCTTTTGAGAAACATAGTGAATATGTGTTTCCACCTATCTATTGTGTCTCCCCTGATACCCTCTGAAGCAGACTGTCCCCTACCTTTGAGGTTCGGAGCTCTACATGTTTTCCCTGGAGATATCAGTATCTCAGATGGCGATGGTTAAGGGCAGGCATTTTAAGCCACATAGATTTAAGCATCCTAAGTCTGCCGCTTCTCCTAGTTGTATGATCTCAAGCGTGATACACAGCATCTCTAGACCTTAGATTCTTGTCAAGGTTACGTTAGGTAGTATATATCGTGCACTTAACTCAGAGCCTAGTACATTGTAAGTACCAGTTAAACATTAGCTGTGATTGTGGTGATGATAATGATGACTCCCAGATGTACGTCTGATTATATCCTTCTCTTCTAAGCTTCAGATTTTCTCTTGTCCAATTTCCCTGATCACCACTAAATTCATCATTTGTCTCTGCCCCACCTTAACACATGGAGTCTAAATTGAATGCATTTTCCGTAGTCTGCAACCCAACTGCATAAGCTAAAACTCTGGATGTTACCCTTGATATCTCCTTCTCTCTCATGTAATAAATCATCTATCTGTGACAGCTGAACCTTCAAATAGTTCTCAAACTCAGTTTCTTGCCTGGATCAAGTACTGATCATATCTGCTGCTTCCAGCATTATCAAACTCACTCTTTACCCTGTAGCCCAAGTGATGGAATGAAAATTTGAACCTGACCACTCTATTTCCCTGAATAACAATTATTGCTGTCTCATTTCCTATAGAAGTGTTTTTCAAACTGTGCCCAGACACAAGCAATGAAACATAATTTATTCATCTATGAATATTTCTTATTACTGCTTTTCTTGCAATAACATATTGGAACTCTAGAATAAATTTTACTTGAGAAAAAGCTCTGTAGCTTATAAAACCTGAGAAAACACTGATCTTAAACATGACGCATGCTGTTCTATCCATCCTCATTTTATTTTGCCAACTTTTGTTTTGTTACACCAGCAGAGCCAAATTGCTTATAGTTCATCAAAATTAATCTATGCTTTCTTATTTCATGCTAAACATCATCCTGGAGCACTGTTCCTCCACCCAGACCCCACCTGACTTCCTAATAGTCTTTGTTTGGCTTATGCCCATTATCTGACACTCTGCTGAGATTTTTCTCCTTCTAGAAAACCCTCCTGTGTCCTCCATGCTTATGTACATCAGTTCTGAGTTCCATAACTTCCAGGGCATACCTATTTTGTATGTACCAAGTCTATATTATATTACCTGTTTCTAACCTGACTATATACTTTTTAGGGCAGGATTAGGTTATGTTGCTTCTTAAATTCATTGCCAACATATGGTCCATATAAAGAAAGTGTGTAATAAATAATTATTAAATGAATAAGCTTATTTGAATACATTATTTGGGCTTATATTTATGGATTTAATAGCTGTAGTTATTTTTATAAGGAGTAGGGTCCCCCACTGTAGACAGGATCTCAGCCAATATCGTGATAACTACTATTTTTCTGGGGTCTGTTTTGAGCTCTAAGTGACATTTTAAAGGTGATATGGTTCCTAGATTTTAGTTAACGAAAACTTGAAAAGTAATAAATTCCAATCTTTTCACTTAAGTCATGTAAAATAATGTTCACAAAATCCTAAAAAGAAATGTGCTTACTTATCATTCTCCTCAGAGAAGGCATGTCTTACTAGTAATGTCCCAAGGGTGTGTTTGTTATGTCTCAAATGTATGTGAGATCCTAATGGCTAAAGCTAAGGGCTCCTATTTAGATTTATTAAATCTAATTTGTTGACTTGGTATGATGTTTGTAAAAGTATTTGAATGTAATAAGCTTATGTATGATGCATTTGAATCCATTCTGAGGTGTCTTACTAACTTTGCTAGGGTTCTTCTGGATTCCTGAAAACCTTCACCAAACCCAGAAACACAACGGTTTATTAGTGTCTTGACTTCCCCAGGGTCCTGGCAACAAAGGGTTATTTTACCCTGATTGCACAGTTTAACCAAGTGAGAGACAGTAGGAGTTCAAAGACACTTTTGTCCCACTGTAACCTCCTAGTCCCTTGTGTATGCATTTCCAGTTTTGTGTGGTAAAAGCCAGAGACCACATTATTAACATCAACTTTAAAATAGGGCAAAAGATCAATACGAAGGATAGGCTCGAGACAAGCAAAAAAGATGAAAGTAGAATTATTTAACAATAAAGAGTTATTGAAATGGATGAGATGTAAGGAACCGAATAACCTTGAGGGATGAGGAAGCCAGTTTGGACATTCAGTGAGTGTTCTTAGGTCCAACTTCAAAGCTGGACAAAACTCTCAAAGAGTGAGCACTCATTCAACAGGGGAGAAGTAGAATACAAGTCTCAGCCTAGTGTGCAGGTAACTGCTTTGAGAATGTCAGGCCTACTCTCATTAACTTCTGTTCATTTATCCTTAGGAAGTTGTGCAGAAGTATCCTCTGGGCAATGTAGAAAGACTCCATGACATGGTCAGTTCCTACTCATGCCTGCTTTAGGCCTTTGTGATTTCTCAGTTGGACTACCATAACATTCTTCTAACTTTGGTCTCCTCCTTTAGCTTTTGTTTGTGTTAGCACATCCTCCATATTACTATAAGAAAAATCTTACATTAAAAAAAAATAAACAAACAAGTAAACACCTGATTATGTCGCTCTGCTTCTGAAAACCCTAGGACAGGTCTGTAGAGCTTATGAGATTACCTCCATGTTCTGAACATCACCCAATTCAAGGCTGCCTGTAGTACGTAAGTTGATTTTGTGGCAATAAAAAGGGTACTTCTTTTGGGTAGGTCATACAAATGATCCTCTCCTGTCAGACTGATAGCCTCTAGCAAGGCTTCTGGCTTGACAACAAGAGCTAGATTTTACCTTCCCCTTTCTGCTCCCTGCTAGAGACCCTATCTGTTTGCTTTCCAAGGTGTCCTGTGTCTACTGGAGCTACCCTTGTCTGTGTGTTTGCTTCTGACTTTGCCTGATAAACTCCTACCATACTGAAGAGTTGGCTTATGCAAATCATCTTAGCTCTTTCAACACTTTTCTCTGCTTCCATAGTGCATAATAAATACCTCTATTTTTAGCACCCGTCACATTATTCTATAACTTCATTTACTGATCAACCTTGCCCACTGTACTGTGATTCTCAAGGGCAGTGTTTTTATCTTTTTTCTAGACTTTAACACCGTTAATACTAGTGCTTGTTTTATACATGGTATGAAATCAATAAATATTAAATGAATGAACGAAGTTATGACTCTATCTGTTAAATGAGGGATAAAATAACAGGAGTACAACCACATCAAAAATGGGAGGCCTATTTGGAATGACTGCAACACAGGCCAGTTTTTTTTTTTTTTTACTGTTGTTACTGTTGTTTTATGATGGGATAAGGAAGGGAGAAAAATGCTAAAGACTTACAGAATGCTTTTGAGACCCTCCTTTGATGAGAGACGGTTGAGTTAAATCAGATTTTTATTTTGATGCAGAGGTATCTGAAGGAGAATTTGAGAAGTGGCGTGGCTCTCCCGAAGTCTTACAGAAAGGTTGAAGATGATCTGTTTTTCTCCCATAGAATCAAACCAATAGAAAAATTAAAATTTCTACCCATATATGATTTTCACCTTCCCCTTTCTAAGTACATCATATGAACTGGTCGGAAGTTTGACTAATGTCAACAAGGGAACCATGTTATAGCATAGCTGATGACGTTTACTAGAATTTTTAGTACACTATAAAATACTGAAGTGCTAAGTAAACATCACAAAAAATGAATTATGTTAATTCATAGATACTCTCACAAAAAATGAAAGGCCCTGGAGATAAGATTATAATAGAATTTTCAGTGGCCCATGATACTAACTCTGAGACTGTGCCTCTCTGAGGATGAATATGAAGTGAATAGGGTAGAATTTAGGTTATCACTAAAGATCTTTTGACCAAAGCAAAGTTTATCTCAGTGAGAGATTGGAATGGTGTGAAGAGTACAGTAGAGAAATCCTTTGACAAATACTCCAGAATCTAATTCAGAGATTGGCAAGCTTTGAGGTTAAATGGCCATATATTAATAGTCAATATTTTAGCTTTTGTAAATCATATGATTTCTGTTGAATCTACTCAACTCTTCTTTTGTAGTTTAAAAGCAGCCATAGACATAATGAAATGGATGTAGCTGAATTTGGCCTGGGACCATCATTTGCCAACCTTGAGCAATTTTGAGTTTTCTAGAAGTATCTAGTATACATACAAACAGAAAAATTACAATGTAAGGTGAGGCCAGCCTATTTTTAGGCTGATGCTTTATATAAAAATGACCTTTAGTTCTGAAGTGTCTACCCAAGGTTTAGCCTGTGTAGCCTGCAGAACTGGAACAGGGACCTTTGACAGTTTCTGAAAAGGCTTCTGCAGAGATAAAAAGGGGTGCAAAATACTTTGAATTTCTTCTTTGGAGCAAGAACTAAACACAGACTTTCTTCACTTATAGTGACTATTTTGGTTACCAGTGTATACAATTATGAAATAAAAAATGAATCAAATCACTGACAAACAAGCAAGACATTTTATAAATTGAAGAAGTTAAAAGTAGCTAACAAATGCCCAATGCATGAGATAACAATGTTGGCTCTCTTTGTAGAACTTCTTAATGTTCAGCAGTAAATGTTAAAGCCCTTATTGGAGAAAGTCTTTCATCTGACAGCCTTGGGCAGAGAAGTAACAGTTGAAGCAGAAAATAGGGATGACAGAGTCCAGCTAATTCCCCACTAAATTCACCTGTAGACAGAGTCCTCTTTTTACCTCTCCATCTCTATTCTGGCTCACTTTATCCTCAAAGTTGGATTATTTTTATGTATATTAGGTACATAAAACCTTGGAACTAAAGGCCAAACACTAATGCCTATAATCAGAAAAAAAATAAGAACATTTGCAGATTAAAGTTCATTTTTCACTTCTTTTGTGATGGCTAGTCAGTACATTTTAAATCTTAAGCCTCAAAGGAAGTAGGCATATGATTGAGTTCAGTCTAGGTCTTAACTATGAAATTTAAAATGTATGAAATTCAGAGTAAATTAAAATATTTATAGTTATACTAGGCTGCAAGTGGATTGAACAAGAGATTAAGATTTCAATTGTAATGTAAAGAAGAAATGATTAGTGTTAACAGAACTATAAATAGAATTTTAATTCATTCATATTTATAATGAGGGCCTGTGTAAGTGTTCTGTGTTAACCTATAAGACACATAGTTTTATGTATCTGCATAGATGTGTCTTTGGTAGAGGATACATCAATATATACAAACAATTAGGACTAGTGGGTTTTGAATGAATCTTATTTGTATCTATTTTATATTCCCATTGCCAATTAAATTCTATTTGTATTTTAAAGTGGTTTTTCCTAATGGATAGAAATGTTACATATTGCTTTTACAAAATACAAAGTAGTTCTGATTTTCTTTTTCATATAGATACTTATTTCCATTTGTTTTCTTCCTGTTTATAAACTTCTGTTATATATTTTCCCAATATCCAAAATAAGCCAAAAAGTGAATTTTGTATAGCTATGGAAGAATATCCTTTATTGTAAATAAAAGGATAATCTGTACTAGTTATCTATTGCTATCTAACAAATTACCTCAAAGCCTACTAGCTTAGATACATAAATATTTATAATCCTCACTGTTTCTATGGGTCACAAATTTAGAAGCAGTCTAGCTGGGCAGTACTAGCTCAGGGTTTTTCATGAGGCTGCAATGATGATGTGTCAGAGCCACAGTAATCTCAAGGCTTGTTTGGAACTAGAAGATCTACTGTAAAATGACTCACTCATCTAGGTCATCCAGGTGTAATGGAAACTTCACTTATTCTAACTGAAGCATTTTTAGCTCCACCACTTACTGGGCATGTGCCATTTGTCAAATTATTTAACCATTCTTCACACACCAGCCTAGTGATCTTTCAAAATTGTAAATCAGATCATAATACTTGTCTGCTGAAGCTTCTATTGCATTCCGAATGGAATCCAAACTCCATAACATGACACGCAAGCTTCAACATGACCTGACCCCCAAGTACTCCTTCTCCTACCTCACTGCCTTGTATTCATTACTTTTTTTTTTCTCTCATTGTATTTTTGCCACACTGGCCATCCACTAGAAATATATAAGGGTAGCCTGTAAGCCATCAGTCAGGTGGCCATATTGCTGGTTTGTGCCTGTTGTCCTGGTGCAATTATTAGCAAGGCTGCTTTCAGTAGGGGTCCCATCACTTATATACTTTGCCTCACATAAGCTCTTTCCTCAGCTTCCTGGTTTTTTCACAGACTCCCCCCTCTGCTGTAACTAGTCTTCTTCCATTCTTAGGCTAGCCTAGTTAACTTACATATGTCCTGCAGATAAAATGTAATCTTCTTAGAATAGCCTTCCCTAAAATCTCACTCCTTCAAAACTAAAACACTATTATTGTTTTCCCATTTACTCTTCTAGGAATCCAGTTTCTTTTTTCCATCATAGCCATTACGTTAATTTGTAATCTTATTCTAATTTAAGTTTAGAAGGGAAAGGACATTATTTGTTTGATTTGCACTGTATACCCAGTGCCTGACACATAGCAGACATTCATTAAATATTTTTAAATGAGTGATGGAAATGCCTAAGCTTCACTTGTTATTTAATCTAGAAGTAAGGAGGGGATGTTATGAGACTCAAGACAGATTGCACCTAGGACAGTATCTGGCACACAATAAGCTTTTATCTGTAGAGATATAACTGACAAATAAAAACTTGCATATACTGCTTTGATGATTTTATAATCAAACTACTTAACATAACATACATTACCTAATAGTATGTATTATAGTATGCATTTTTTTTGTAAGAACACTTAGATTTACTCCCTTAGCAAATTTCAAGTATGCAATGCATTATTATTAACTATTATTATAGCTACCATACTGTACAATCTCTAGAAATTGTTCATCTTATAACTAGAAGTTTTTACCCTTTCTAATTGAGGTAAAATTTATATATGGCAAAATGTACAGTAAACAGTGTGATGAGTTTGAACCAATATATACTTGTATAACTAACACCTGATCAAGATTAGAACAGTATCATCACCCTAGAAAGTTCTCTCTTGTCTCCTTCCAGTCAATCCCCAACCCTCATAGGCAACCACTGTTCTGATCTCTCTCACCATAAACTCATTTTGCCCATTTCAAGATTTCATATAAATGGAATCATACAAGTAGTGCCTTTATATTCTGGCCATTTTTACTCAACTTTTTTTTGAGATGCAGCTATATGGTTGTGTGTTTTAGTACATTAATTCCTTATATGGCTGAGTATTTTTCCATTATATGAATATATCACTATTTGTTGATCCATTCTCCAATTGGTAGACATTTGGATTGTTTTCAGGTTTTGTTGTTGTTGTTGTTGCTATGAGTAAAGTTGTTTAAAGTTCTTGTAAAAGTTTGTATGGACATGGATTTTCATTTCTTTTGGGTAAATACCCAGGAGTAGAACTGCTGGGTTTGAAGGCAGGTTAGAGTTTTGTTGTTTTGTTTTTTAATTAAAGCAAACTACTGAACAGTTTTCAGAAATGGTCATACCATTTTGTACTCTTACCAGCAATCTATGATAGTTACCGCAGAGTCCCATATCCTTGCCAAGAGTTTTTAAATTTACTTTTCAAAAAACTAAGGTTTAGCACATTTTCATGTGCTTATAGGGTGTTTTATATCTGTTTACATTTTACATACAGACATTGTTTTAAAGTGTCTGTTCAAGTCATTCTTTGCTTTTTAACTTGGATTGTTTGGATATGAGTCCTTTGTAATATACACATAAAATATTTTCTCTGTAGTTTTTCTTTAGATTTTATTAATGGCATCTTTTGCTGAGTAGAAGTTTTTAATTTTATGAATTCCAGTTTATCTTTTTTTATAGTTTGTGTTTTGTGAGTGTTCTATAAGAGACCTTTGCTACTCTTCCAGGTTGTAAAAATATTCTCCTATATTATCTTCTATAAGTCTTCCCTTATAATCTTAGCTTTTATGCAGATCTATGATTTGTATAAAATTAATTATTATGTATTATATGAAGTAGCAGTTGGGGTTCATTTTATTGTGTATTGAAATCCAATTGTTCTGGTACCATTTGTTAAAAAGATATTCCTTTCCCTTGAATTGCTTTGATATCTTCGTAAAATCAGATGGCTGTATGTGTGGATCTATTTCTAGAGTTTTTATTTTTATTGTTGGTCTATATGTTGATATTTATACCAATACCATAGTCTTTATTATGATAGCATTATAGTCAGTCTGGAAATTTCGGGTTTGAGTCTTCTAACTTCATTCTTCTTTTTCAAGATAATTTTGTTTAATCTGAGCCTTTTGTCTAGATTTGTTTAATCTAGGTCCTTTGCATATACAAATAAATTTTGAAATCAAGTTGTCAATTTCTGCAAAAAAAACCTGTTGCAATTTTATTTGTATTGCATTGACTCTTCAGGATAATTTAGCTAAGAACTGATATCTGCTTTCAATAGCCACTATTATTTAAATATAGTGGTAATAGGTATGGATTGGATTCATGAGATAAAATCATTAAGATGTGACCAATTACATGAGGGTGCTGAGAAGAAAGGGACATCACAAATTGCAGGGTTTTGGAACTCTGACATAATGCTCATTATTAAACTGAAGAATAGTTGGAGAGAAATTAGGAGTCTGTGGGAGGAACTATGCCCTGCTCTAGGAAAAATATTCTGCTCCAAGTAGTTGTTTCCTTGGTCTTGTTGCCCTTCAGTGCTTTGTCTTTTAGGGCTTTTCACACGATTATTTTCTAAATATGTTTTCTTTTTAAATCAAAACATTTTCATCCCAAAATACTATATATTTAAGATATATCAAAATGTGATGCAATCACAGACTGATTTTATTTCTTTAAATTTCTTGAGCTTATTCATTATCAGCTGAGGGCAAAAATATTTCTAAGATCAAAAACTCAAGAGCCACTTTTTTCTCTGGGCTTAGTGGAGGGCATACGCCTTTATGACTAGGCACAAAAGGAATATTTGTACAGAGCTAAGAAATGAGCAGCTCTGTTTCCCTCCAGGCAGTCAGAGGCTGATGGCATACTTCTTGCATGGGAGCAAAATATCTTTCAAATAAAAAAAAAAATTAAAAAGAGCACAAGGACTAGAATTTAGGCCGAGCAAGTACCCTTTGACTTCATTTCCAATGAAAGAGAGCATGTTTTAAAACCCATTAGTGAATATTCTATTTAGAAAACATTTATGTTTAAATTTCACTGACTGGGTTAAAAAAAATGTTCAGGCAGTGTTTTGTATCTGGCCTCTTTTAAACTGCTCAGCATCCAAATATCTGAAACAGCTGCTTTTTGGCCTATTAATTCAAACATAATAAATGTTCTTATTCAAAAGGTAAAATAAGACATGTATCCATGTGTCATTAATAGAGCCTGGTCTTTTTTACAAACACAGTAATAACACGAGTGTGTGTTATTTTTTTAATACTAGAAAGGATCCTGTTGTGTATAAATTGTGTTTTACTCTTAGAGAGCTTTTCAATTTTTTCCTATGAGGCTGTTTAACTGATATGGAAACATGAATATGTAGCATAAATATTTTCATATCATCTTTTTTTCTTTTACTTTCTATACTGTCAAGAAAAAAATAATGTATTTTCTTTGAGCATTAAATTCTGAAGCTATAAATCTTATCATTATGTCTCAGATTTACCTTATTGAGTGTTTTTTCTTACTCAATTAGAACTGATTTTTTGTTTTTCCTGAAATGTCTTTGCATTTTGTCCTGTACCCATTGTAGCCCTCTCATTTGGCTTCATTAGCTTTTAGGGGTAAATAAAAAAGAAATGCCATCTGAAATAAACAAAATACTGTTTACCTATTTCCACTGCTAGAAGGTGATTATAAACTCAATTAAAAACAAATGGCAAAAATGCATTACACAGATGGGGGAAAAGTTAATTATTTTCCATTTTGTCCACTGATCATGTTCAAGATTTAGTTGACCGGTCTGCATTAGTGAGGGAGACAGCATGAATTTTGTGAGAGAAGTGTGTTTTCAGTGTAGATTCTCCCCTGGATACCCACTTGTAATTTCTTTTGGTGATAATGGAGTTTAGCTATGCACATCAAGGGAAAACTAGATTCTTCAGGGTATCATGCAGGGTAGCTCATCACAGTATCCTTAATGCTTGTTGGCAGACCTGTCTATTTGTAGAAACGTGGTTGTTATTTGGTAGTGGAGATTGCTGGAGTGTATTTATGCAGTTTCCCCAGTCTCATGTCCAGCTATGAAGAGGATCCTTGTTAAGCTTCCAGAGCCCATTTGTCAGGAAAGAGGGGAATTTGAATGAAATCTCTGCAACTAGCAATATAAAGAAGAAAATGCTTAAGCTCCATTTTTCAGAAATAGAATTGTATTCACAGAGAAGGATTTTTAAAAAGACAACTATTTCTGCTAGTAGGGAGAATTATAAGAAAAGCAAAGGCATTCCTGGAGATTAGAGGAAGACTAGCAAGGTTCAGAATTGAAACTACTGGAGAGGAGCTGATTTTTATACTTGTAAAATCTCATCCTGCCATGATTATTTCTTTTTCTTGGAACTTGGAGCAGACATGAATAACGTGTAATGTTGGCATCCTTTTCATAGAACACTGGCAAAGGCTTGTCAATATAAGAAATATCTTCATAGTGAATTCACATGTGTAAAGAAGTGAAGAACAGTTAGGAATCTTGCTGATTTTAAAAACGTTAAAGTTAATGCATTCAGCAAAGTGAAAAACTGCAAAGTAATTAAAGAAGTGAATTACCTCTATGTATCAAAAATATTAGGGCTCACAACCATTTTTCTAAAGACTACAGGGGTAGTCCAGGGTCCCAAACAGGAATTATTCAATTGTTATAATGAGACAAATACTTTAAAAAGGATTACCTATAAAGAGAAATAAATTGAAGAAAAAGTGCATAGGTTGGGATACTATACTAGGGCAATAGTGGTTCTCAACTAGGGTAAAAGAGATAGGACATTTAGAACCATCTGGAGAGTTTTCAATTCGCCTGCTGCTCACTGTCTCCAAGTTCTGCTATGCCTTCAGGAATTGTGTGGATAGTTTTAAAATGCTCCATGGGTGATTCTGATAGGCATCCCAGTTAGTTAAGAACCACTGCTACGGGAGCTTGCAACAGAAAATGGAAAGCTTGATAAGAAACAGAAGGCTGCAGTTGCCTGTCAGTATGTCTGTGTTGATCTATTCTATGTAATCTTCTACTTACTTCAGCTTTACTGTATGTCAAATAAGGATAAGAATACACCACAGCAATGTTATGAAGATTAACATTAAACTCTTTGACCTTCCTGGAGAAAAGCAGAGAAAGGAATCTGGCAAAGCCAAAAATATCATATCATTTCAAATTTGCTTAATAAGAAAATGAGTCAGTTCAGTGTAAATTAATGCAAGTTCTCAGCTCCAAGCAGATAAGATTCAACAAAAGTTGAGCTTACAAGAAGAATAATTTTAAGTAACATGTAGCTTGTAAGTCTTCAGTTATTAACCTTATTGCAGCCAATTTTTTGTCAGCCTTCCAACTATAGCTCTTTAATATTTTCCTGTGTGCCAGTGTTCAAGAACATATAGTTTTAACCTTAAAATTTTAGACAAGAACATGTTTATAGTTTCTCTCTTCTCTATTTGCAATAACATCTTAGAGAAAAATCCAGTGAATGTATGTGTAATATTAATGAACTCAGATATAAAGGCATTGGCTATATCAAAGAATAAAAATAATGAAATAATAATAATGGAATTCTTTAAGCTGGGTGAATTTTCCATGTAGGTTATAACAAGCCTGACTACAAAAGTACAATTAGCAACAGGAGAAAAGTTAGCTAGAAGTTGAAAAAATAATCTTATTTAACTCAAGTACTCATAATCAAAACTTTTTTACATAGGGGGATGCCTTATATAAAGTCTGTTTTATTACAAAAAGCTGTGTGTGTGTGTGTGTGTATGTATACATGCAATGTGATTTGTGCTCAGTTATAGATGTATAGTTTTAGTAATTCTCCATTTTATGGTGGGAAAGAGGATATAAAGGAGGGATAGATATATTAAAGTCACAGTTTAAAAACAGTTTAATGTATTATGTCCTTTTAATGCATAGTAGACCAGACTGGATAAGAACAACTTTGGGGTAAGATATTCTGTATCTGTGATTTTATATGGTGAAGCTGTATAATTCCACGTATTTTACCAGGCTTTACGGTTCCTATCTTCCAGAAGTCAATAATTCAGACACACGTAAGTTATAGGTCTTCTGCTGTAAATGCATTTACCATTCTTTGAGCAGTGCAAGGGAAGTACAGAGGCATTCCTCATTGGGAACAGAAGTAAACCTGCTTATTTTGTCTTAATATTAGAATTTCCTTCTAGACACTATTTCAGAGTCAATTTGGCATATAAAAAAGCATTCCTGTCTCAAATCCTAATTCTGTTACCAATCAAAAGATGACTTGAGCAAGTCTTCTAGCCTGTCCCAACATCAGTTTTCTTTACAGTAAAATGCAAATATGTGCATGTATATTTGGTGGCTGAGGTGGAATACGAGAAGGGTTGGACTCTGCTAGAAGAGATTAAATGGAAATCATCTGTAATTTCCCTACAGCTCTGAGATTCTAGGATTCTTACCTAATTCGTGTTTTTATTCATATATTCTAATTTCCCCATGTCCTGATATTAAAATGTGGACATTAGCAATTGCTATTGTGTTTTTACATAACAGTGTAGTGATGATACATTAATATACTAGAGATGAGAATTATTTTGTTTATTATACATCTGAACCAGTATAAACTGCATTCAGGAACATTATCTCCTTGCAAATGGACCAAATCTGCCCTCAGTCTCTTACACAAAGATCTTTCCTGATGGTAATTGTCAGTAAATACAGGGAATATAGAAATAGTATCTAACGCCATAGCAGTTCATTTGCTTTGGGGTGTGTTTGTCATCATCTGCACATTTTTTTTCCTACAACAGGCTTTTGTATTTGAATAATTATATGCAGTTGCACTACTGAATAGAAAATTGTCACCAAAAAAAAAAAATGCAAGGAAAATAGTAGCAGCAAGGCTGATCTCTAGCTGTGGCCTTTCTTAATGAGTGTTGCTGGGAAACTTTTCAGAACGATGCAGACAAAGGCATGTTTTTGTAAGAAAAGGGTCTCAAGGTGTTAGAACTGATAGAATTTCAGAAATGCCATAAGCTCCGCTTGCAGTAGATTTGTAGGTTTCATAAGCAGAAAGAAAAAATTTACTTAAGACATTCCTTTGGAATCAACGTTCATGTAGGATGAAGAACTATCAGATGTAGGGATCTGCAAATAGGCTTGACCCTCCACACGCAGATGGAGGAGCTGCCGAATGTAATAGGAATTGTTATATAAATATGCCAATTTCTGTATGTTTAATTTCATCTATTTGAAAATTGTAGAGGCTCAATAAAATTATTCAAGTGTTTTATTCAAGAAACTCCTTTTTTTTTTTTAAAAAAAAGAAACTCCTTTTTATACTTTTTTAAAGAGCTGTGTAAAATGAAAAAGTCTTAAATGAATAAACATATGCATATATGTGAATCTGTGTCTCTTGGGATGAATTATATCTTCTAAGCCATTTTGTACAATAATATCTAACATTTGAGTGTTCATGGTAAATCTTTGGTTTATGTTATATAGCATTCATTTCAACAATCCAAATTGAAAATAAAGGCCAAAGTATTTTTACACTTGAGAAATGGAAAATTTCATGGTATATACCAAAATATGACCAGAATTAAAAGAGCTGTTAGTTGAGTATTCCATATGGACATTGGTATTTATTTGTTAATACTAGAAGAAATATAGGACTATAGAAAGTTTCGTGAAATTATTTAAGCTTAATTTGTGATTAGAGAGGTTTGTCTTTATCAACAGGTTATAAGCATTTAAAATCAGCATCAGCATGTCTTGCCTTTAATGCATTCCGTATCTCCTGGGAATACATAATAAATATGTTTTTGGGGAAAAGTAACTTAAGTGTCATAAAGGACCAAAAATAGCCATCCTTCTCTTGTCTTTAAGTCAGCATACCTTGGATGGGGTCCAAGATACACTGGGCTTATAGCAAATTCTGGTTTGTGCTACAGAAAACTACACTTAGAGTATCACTGTGGTTCACAGTGATTCTATCTTTTAAAAAAACATAATTTTATTTGTTGTCTTATTTCTAACTATTCATTTTATTTCATATTTTCTAGACATGCTTAAATTTTTGGCACCTTGGACTGGAAGTCCTTCAGTAAAAAGATAAACAGACTTGAAAGTATGTGAAAGGCAAATACTTTTGAGGAGAAGATTTGGGTTTTTTTCTTCATTTTTGTTCCTTTGGTCTTATTAATAGCAGTTCTTTACTTACACAAATGTTTTTTTTCTCAGTGAATGGTTAGGACCATAGACATGATATGCTATTTTCAATTGCTTCTGTGTTCCAAAAAAATCTATCATTTATTAGCAATTCCTCAATTTTTCTCACCAACATTATTTGTAAATTTCAACAATTGATTTTTTTAAATATAATACAATAGTCCCCCCTTACCCATGGTTTCACTTTCCACAATTTCAGTTACCTGCAGTACAATAAGTTATTTTGAGAGAAAAAGAGAGAAAGAGAGAGGCCACATTCACACAACTTTTAATTACAGTATATTGTTCTAATTGTTCTATTTCATTATTAGTTGTTGTTAATCTCCTTTCTGTGCTAATTTATAAATTGGGCTTTTACATGTGTATATATGTATAGAAACAAACATAGTATGCATAGGGCTTGGTACTTTCCAAGGTTTCAGGCATCATCTTGGAACATCTGCCTGATGGATTTAGGGAGCGCTGAGGTAGTGTTGGACACTGTACACACAGCATGTTCTAAATAGATAACTTTTCCCAACAGGGATCCATCTTAAATTTCATTAACTCAAAAAGTTTCAGGAAATATGAGTTTGACTCTTTACTGAAACATAAAGATTAAAATTGAGGTTACTTTTAGGTGCAATGTATCTTTATTAAAAAGTAGCTTTCAAGAGAGATTAAAGGAAGCCACAAACATCACTGTGCTATGACCTTCTTCAGTTTATGTCTATAAGGCAAGGGAATGAAGCAACTCTGTCTTTATACACTAACTGGTGCAGACCGTCACTGACATCAGTGAATGTTTTTTATGTTAGCATTGACATCCATAGGGAATACAAATCCTCATTCTCATTCATCTGCTATATTTCAGATATATAATTGCTTATGATACAGAAAAAATTTCTCTCAAGTTTTTCTTCCCAAAATCCTGATGGTGAGAAGAGATGTTTTTGCATGATGACACCTAAATGACTTTTGCATTTTGACACAAGAAAGTTGACTCATGAGTGGAATCACTGTTTCTCTTAAGCAGCATTCACATTTCCTAACAGCACAGTGTTGGGCAGTACCCTCTGGAAGCCACAACAATTTAGCAGAAACATATGTCATATTTGCTTCATGTGCAAACCTTGCATATGTTAACTTTATGCTTAGAAATTGAGGCTAAATTTAAAAACTAAAACCCTTGAATTTCCAAGTCTATCTTAAATATGGGAGGGTCAGTACCTGCTTTTTGATCAACTTGGGGAGGCTTCACAGAGAAGTGAAATTTCAGGCAGATTAAATGCTACAGGAGATTGCTGTGATATCTCATAGGAATTCGTAAAACATGTTGTTAGAGGGAGCCTCAATGATTAACTTCATTTAAACTCCCCACTTTACAAATGAGGAAACTGAGACATAGAAGGTTGATTAAAGCAGATACCGTGATTAGCAGCAGATCCAAACAAAAACTCAGCTTCTTCCAGTTATCTGATGCTCAGGTGAACCTTGTTTGGATACCTCCTATGTATATTTAAAATATTTATTCTACTCCATATATATTCTTGCATCTTGAAGTAGGCAGTTTCATTCCGGGGTAAGATTGTGAATGTGTGCTCGCTTCAGCAGCACATATACTAAAATTGGAACTATACAGAGAAGACTAGCATGCCCCCCAACCCCAAAAAAAGAGATTGTGAAAGTATTCAAGGACAGAAATGTGCTCATCCGTAGATGCGCACAAGTATTGCTATCCTTATTCATTGCTTATCCCCATTTTTTTTCTACCAAATCAAAGATAGACACTAAGAGAAAACTATCTAAAAATTAAAATTCCTTGAAAAAGGCAATTTACAAAGTGAGGAGGAATCTCTCCAGGGAAATTCATTTCACCCGAAGCACAAAAGTTAAATACAACTAGGGTATCTGTGATCCATAGACTAAGTAGATTTATACCTATGAACTGCCAGGCTATTTCAAGCCCAGCAGGGCTTTGCTTTCATGTGCTAAAAACAATCAGTGTCATCAGTCTTAACCCCAACTGTCAGTCTTAAAAATCTGCTTTTTCTCACCCCTCTTCTGGTTTTATTACTGTATCTTCCTAACTGAATCTTTCATCATGTTCTTTTTTTTTTTCCTATTCCTTTTGTACTAAGACAATCTTTCAACTAAACAGGTATGTATTTCCCATCCTCTTTTCTTTTTATTTGTGCAATAACTTGAGTATTTGACTACCAAAGCCATTTTAGTAGTGCACATATAATCTTATTATTCTGCTTGGTGTCATACTTGCGTTCTCACTCTAGATCTTCTCACAAATGCACCTGTGAATAATGACTCTCATCCAATCTAACTCCACATACCTACCAAACCATCCTATAGGACACAGAACAACAGCAACGAATTATAATGAGTTATTTTCAACAGTGAAAAAATATCTTTACATAGTTGTCAGAAAAAACATTGTTTTTAAACTAGCTGTTCTGTCATATTCTCAGGGTCTTGTTCATGTCTAAATTTTACTGATGCATTAAATTTCTGGAAAGTCTGAATCATTATTCAAGAAAATTGATCCCATTGGTTTCTTTTCAAGTAAGATCACTATCCAAAATATTATTAGCCTTTTCTCTCTCTCTCTCTCTCTCCATCACAACCCCCACCCCAACTCTTTATATATCTTACTGAAGTGCAGATAATAGCCTTTCACTAGGACCAAATAAACTAGAACATTGCTTTATACAGTGGTCCTCAACTGAGCTGGTTAGCAGAATTACTCAGAGTAATTACAAATTACTTTGTAAAGCCGGTAGTCCTGGGGCTCAACCCTGAAATTGACTGAGTTAGAACCTCTGAGGGTGAGTGAGTTCAGGGAACAAGAGTGGTGAAAATTGTCACGAATGATGCTGAGATTCAGCCAGTATTGAATCACAAACCTTATAATACCTTAGAAGGTGACATGGGTGATTCCACTCAGGGAAAATAACTATCCGTACAGTAAAGTGTAAATATCTTTACACAGCATGCGCCACCCTACCTTCACCCTGTCCACGAAAAAACTCCTCTTCATTAGCTTGACTTATCTTGATCTCACATTTGCTTCTTACAACAACCTGGTGGGTCCTGTTCTCGTCCCCCATGTTCCAGATGGAGAAATTGTCCAACTTTTAAATACTTTTCTTAAAATACCTAATGTAATCTCTAAATTTGATTTGAAAATTTAACTTAATTATAAAAGCATCTCTAAATGTAATCTGATTTAGATGAAAGTTACCAAACCATGTTCCAAAAATAAAGAAATTATTTTGGTCCAACTTTAAAAAAAAAAAATCCAGAATACTGTATCTCTACTCTAATACCTTATAATCCTGAGGTCATTTGTTAAGTTTAAAAATAGAATTGCTTCTAGCCACTTTGTTTCTATCTTTTTATTTTCCCCAAATGCTGTCTCCACATGTGTCCGGAAGCGCATTTTCAATTCACTTAACCCGAATCTGTGATAGACTGAGATAAACAAAATACCCTCTCTCCTGGTAATAGCCTATTTTTTTCATCTGTAGATGACAGATGACTCTTTCAATACAAATGTAGTTTGTTTACCTCAGTCCTTGTTTCATTCCATGCTCGTTATTTGCATACTTAATAACTAAAAAAATTACAGAAATAGTTCAAATTACTTGAAAGCTTTCAGAAAGTATATTAAGATAAAGGAGAACATACAAGAGCTTTCTTACAGTTTTGTGGGATTTTGTTTGTTTTTGAAAATGCAATGTTTTATGTCAACAAGTTTTATTATTTTGGGTTTTGCTCTGCTTAAAAATTTCGAAAAAGGAGGAAAAAAGAGGAAAATATGGTTTTCGGCTACTGACATGAAGTTTTTATTGAATAATTAAAGGTATAGATGTGTGTGTGTATCTTCAAAGGACTGTGTAGGGTGTTAATCATCTCTTGTTGACAGTAATGGATGAAAAACAAAATCTGAATGTGTATGTTTTTTTTAAAATTTAATTCAAAGGAACCTATGTTAGTATTTCAGTGTTTATGTGCACTTTGCCACAGTGAGGGAGAATAGCCCAAAATCTCTTGGAAGATTTAGTTAGATACAGATAGAAGTTTCCCTGTGAAGCCCAGTGCAAATTACTGTCTCTTGAGATCCTGACACAAAGGGTTAATCCCAGTCTATAAAAGATTTACTATGACAGATAGAACGTAAGAGTCATTTGTATCAGAGTATTAATCTGTCCACCAATTCCAATGTTAATTTTTAGTAATATACCCAATAATCTTTCCCTTTTAAAACATTTTTAAAACCCACAATGAATATATGTGTGCACACACACATACGTAAATATGTATATAAATATATTAATTATATACGAATTGTTAACCTAGATAACAAAGAGAGACTATCTAAAATAAGACAATGTTTATTTTATAGAGCATTGCAATGGGAATACGTTGGCCATAGTAAACTATGCGCATATTCAGGGAGAGAAAAGAAGACAAAGATTTTTTTTATGTCTTTTTTTTAGACAATTTTATTGAAGTATAATTTACATACCATGCCATTACTCCATTTTAAGTGTACAGTTAAATGATTATTAGTGAATTTACCAAGTTGTACAGCTATTCACACAAATCAGTTTTAGAACATTTCCTTCCCCCATTGAGACCCCTAATACCCATCCCCAAATACATTTCAAGCATGTCCCTCCTCTCCACAGTGCTCACCACATTCCTCAGATGTGGGTCTACTCACCATCCCCGAATCCCTGGTGGACACCATCACCTTTGGAGCACCGTAGTGTTAATCAGTCAGTACCAACTTGATGGAGAGTACCTGTGGGGCCCATTCTTCCAGTCTTGTGTCACCTAACTTCGAATAATGGGCTCAAGCTCAATCCAGGATAATATTGGCTTTTAGCCACATTTGGTCAATGCCTTTTAAATATATTTAATACATTTGAAATAATATAGTTAATGATTAAAATTAT
>CAUYRT010017755.1:0-17844 GCA_963574885.1 Lepilemur ruficaudatus
CACATTTTGTGTGCATTCTGATTAGCTGAAAAATTATGCTGCATTAGTTATTGTTCCCTTTTTGAATTTAATTAACCACTTTTTTTTTTTTTTTTTTTTTTTTAGAGACAGAGTCTCACTCTGTTGCCCAGGCTAGAGTGCTGTGGCGTCAGCCTAGCTCACAGCAACCTCAAACTCCTGGGCTCAAGCAATCCTTCTGCCTCAGCCTCCTAAGTAACTAGGACTACAGGCATGCGCCACCATGCCCGGCTAATTTTTTTCTATATATTTTTAATTGGCCAGTTAATTTCTTTCTATTTTTAGTAGAGACGGGGTCTTGCTCTTGCTCAGGCTGGTTTTGAACTCTTGAGCTTGAGCAATCCGCCCGCCTCGGCCTCCCAGAGTGCTAGGATTACAGGCGTGAACCACCGCGCCTGGCCTTAATTAACCACTTTTAAACATTAAAAAAAGAAAATCTTAATTAAAAAATACTACATATAATCCCATCAGTAGCAAACTAAATATATTTATTCTATGTTGTCTTCTCATTTTTATACACATATGATAACCTAATATATAGATGAGTGTATATATGCATATATATGTATGCATATATAATTTGTATGGAGTTGCAATCATGTACAGTATGATAATGTAATAAATACACCATTATATCTGATATATAAAACTGTTGACTGTAATAAAAAGACAATAAGAACATTTCCTGAGCAAACCATGTGGAAAATAGTACATGGCTGGATATGAAGTTGTGAATGGAATATCCCCAGGGTTATGTGAGTGATGGGATGCCCTCTACCTTCTCTCTTTCTTGTCATTTATCCTATGACAAATAGAGGCTAGATAGAATTATTCTGGTCCCTGAAATATAAAATAATTTTGCAGAACTTGGTTGGTTAAAACAGAGATTGCAAATCCTATTTAAGAGGATTAAGCTCAGCTCTTACTCCCAATAGAATCATGGAGGCCAACCCGTTCTCAGGTCCCCTGTGGCGTCCATGGTGGCAAATGGAGCCTATCATTATCGTAATCCCACTCCACTCACTTTAGGAAAGAGCCATGTAAATCATAGCATTATAGAAGTGAAAAAGCCTTTGCAGGGAAAAGAAGCTAATGTTTATTGATGCCTACTTTGGTCACCACTATCCTAGATACCTTACAAATAAGCATAGATTTTGGAGTTAGTCCAACCTGGATTTATGTCTTGAATCTGCCATTTAATAGCCGTGTGACCTTAAGCCAGTTGCTCAACTTCTCTGAGCTTCAGTTTACTTAGCTGCAAAATGCAGCTATAATATCTGCCTCATACTGTTGTTTAGGTGAAAGTAAATATCACATGGATT
Source organism: Lepilemur ruficaudatus (assembly GCA_963574885.1). Classification (NCBI taxonomy): domain Eukaryota; kingdom Metazoa; phylum Chordata; class Mammalia; order Primates; family Lepilemuridae; genus Lepilemur; species Lepilemur ruficaudatus. The sequence goes on from CAUYRT010017755.1 coordinate 1,341, forward strand.
ATGAGCAGTAAGGGAGAACAAGAATGTTAATGTACAATACTCCTTTTATCATTATTTTTGCTACCAATAATTTTATACAATGTGTGCATACCAAGTCAAGTGTAAATAATTAGACTTCATTGTTTTTCTTCAAAATCTTTCCCTCCAAAATTACCTGATATCATTGAAAATATCTTTATTACTAGCCTCAAAGCCACATATGCAGGTAGACAGGTAATTGGACTCCTCATGTATCTTCAGAAAGATGTCTACATATAATGTTTTCTTTCTACCTGTATTGGGGAGAAATTGAAAATTTAGACATAACATCTTGCATAGAAAAAAAATTAAAGATTTATAAAACAAGGGACTAAGCCGAGCATGGTGGCCTGTGCCTGTAATCCCAGCTACTGTGCGGCTGAGCTGGGAAGATTGCTTGAACCCAGGAGTTTGAATCCAGTCTGGGAAACGTAGCGAGACTCTGTTTCTCAAAAGTAAATAAATAAAATATACAAGGGACTTCATAGTATAGAACCCAGATTTCTTTTAAGTAGAAAATAAATATCGCACTAAACAAAAAAAAGTAAAACAAAGAACACTAATTTTACTGAGTTAATAAATGCTGTTTAACAAAATAACCATCATCAAAGGAAAACCCATGATGAAAACGACGTCCAGGTATTATGGGCAACTAGCGGATGGTCTTGCCCTTTCCTTTAATTCTACTTTGGCATAATTGATGTAGTTACATTTTGGGGTCCCAGCAGTGGCTTTGCACAGTGTGAACTTGCCCGTTCTGCTCTGTCTATGGCACCGGAAATGAGCATCTCACCCCCATTGGGCCCATCGGAAGCCTTCTCTGAGAATTTAGAGTTAAGACAGATAGACAGTTTATTTTGGAACATTATACTTTGGAGTTGCTGGCCATGATGTTTTCCAATATGTAAGTAAGAGAAGCAAGTGAAACTGTCCTGCCAAAAGAGAAAGAGGGAAGCAAACAGAAAGGAACAGAGATGACAAAAGGCAAGTCCTGAAAGTACTCAGGTCTCTCATTCTGGCTCATTCCTGAGGATTGGCAGCAATCTCCACCTTTCAGCAAGCAGCTTTATATATCACTGTAATAAGCTTTCTGTTTTATATATTTTTTCCTATAGATAGCTGTATCAGATTCCTAGCAGGAAACAGAGGTCAGCTAGATGGTCTGATAATCCTGTGGGATAAGTAGGTGTCCCCACTTGTTTGACTTTGGGTTTGACCAAGTTACATGGTTTGGCCATGTGTATGTGAGTAGACTTGACATTTGCCCTATCCAAGCAGAAGCTTCACATGTAATTGTGCCATTTGAGTTGGGCTCTCTCATGAGTTTCTGCCTTGTGTCATGAGAACATCATATCCTTTCAGCCTGGGAGCGAAAATGAGAAGACACATAGGACCTGAGTGAGCCACAGCCAAACCCATAGCTCTCATGTTTCATGAGAAAAATACAAATGTCTGTTAAGTTACTGAAAATGTAGAGTGTTTGTTGCCACAGTAACAGCTGACAAATACAGTGATGAGCCCATAGATTAGCAACCGCTGGAAGCCATTGCGATCCTTAGGCCAAAGATAAGGGAAGGAAACAGTATTCTGAGGGCCAGGGAGAGCTGGAGTAGTGAAGAAAGGGCTGCATAGCCTAGTGTGAGCTGTGGTCCTGGAGAATGCACCTGCTGCTTAAATGAGAGCAGAGGAAGAAGGAAATGACTTGCTCTCACATTTGGCAGTGCCTCCCATTGCCAAGCTGAAGCAGAGGTCAACTGACATGATGGCCCAAGAGAATGAGTCCACAGGGCTCAGCATCCCAGAGCATCAAGCAACACAATGGCGGACACTGGCCAAGATGGCAGAGAATGGATGGAGACTAGGGGAAGAAGGGTGAATGGAGAATAACCAAAAACATATTTCAAATTGGCTTATGTTACATGAAACCAACCAAGAGTCCTCCTAATGTGAAAAACAAATTAGACTTACACAAAGAATGAGTGAGAGAAACAATGACTTGAGAAAAATCAACATAGAAGCCATATACTAGTAAGCCACAAGCTTCTTGACTGGGGAGCTGGGGTGTGGGGTGCTCCATGAGAAGAGGAATCCTGTTTCACTCAACAGACTCAGGATACCCAGCAGTGCTGCACGTACATTGTAAGTTACATTCAGTACTTCTCAGGATAATGACGATGATGATAGATGCACATCTCTTTCAGCATCCATTTGGGTAGTTACATCTCTACTTTCCCAATAATACAATGTAGAGAAAAACTTTCTACTATAGTTCTCAAAGATTTTAGGTAAAGAAAAAACAGAGAGTGTTATTTTGCAAAAGACAATCCTGAGTTGTTGGATTCTACAAGTGATTTATTCTGCTACGTCACGGGAAAATAAATGCCCTTTCCAACTGACTGAGACTCTTTTCATTTGTCAACTATTGATCCCCTCCCACAACCTCTCTTCTTAGCTCCATGATTCTTCTGGAGGTTAAACCAATGAAGCCCAGTCCCATTTATTTCTTCCTACTTTATGCTGCGGTATGACCATCGATAACTTCGGAGCATACAGCCACTCATCTTCAGTTAGTAGCAAAGTGGCAGACTAGAGGGAAGCTTTTAGAGGTTGTCCAGGCGTTTCCTTTCAGGACTCAATAATATAAAGTCAGCCTGGAAAGCACGTATGGAATACATATTTTCAAAAATTATTTCTTTTAAATTTTATATGCAGCCATACCTGCAGTTCCCCTTTGTCTGTCACTCTAAGCAGAGAGCAAGAGGAAGTCACAATAGGCATCAGCATATTGGATGTTAAATAGGAGATGAGTAGATTACAAGAGGGAGAATGAAGGGAATGGGCCAAGTTGAAGGTCAAGGGAAAATCTGCATCACCCCCAAATGCCATGCTCTTTATAATTTACTTCCAGAGTCCACTATTGATATTCCTCTTACTTTTAGGGTTAGGGTTAGAGTTACGGTTCTTCAAATCCCAATGAAGAATATTTTGTTTCCTAAAGATCTGCACAAATATTTCTAATCCATGAATAATTACTCCCTGTGTCTGAACTATTTTGCAGAGAAACTCATCTTCTCCTTAAGCCCTTCTAGTTAAATTGACCTGGATCTGAACACCACAGGTCACAAACTCTTAGAGTACTCAAACACTACCCTGTATTGTGGAACTAAGAGGACAAAAGAAAGCATATGTGTGTCTGTCTACATAATTGTTATTGATTCCTTTAGGTGGATCAGTGATTTTTGTCATTTGAGAGTTATCATCATTTGAATTGCACTTTCTCTTTAGACTAGAAGCTACACAATTAAAGAAAAATGTTTCCTCTTAGCTTCTTTTCTAGTATGTGAAATATTAATAGCAGGTTGTCTGCCCTCAGTGGTACTTCACCAATATTGTTAGAGGTAAGAGTAGATCATTCCATTTCTCCATTTCTTGGCCAAGAAAGCAATTAAGGTGGCTTGTGGGCATAGATTTGTAGCCTACGTGGATGCTTGCTAAGGATAAGTGGCACAATCAATTAGCAACATCTGCCAAGAGTATGGGAGAGAGAAATAGTGGATCTGCCACGCTAGTGTGTTAATGTAAAAAATGAAACCAAGTTTTTAAGGAAAATATAAGTGAATCATCATGTACTGTAAAAGGTCTTTCCAAATATGACAATAATGCATGAAACAAAAAGCTGATAAATTTGATAGTTAAATTTTTAAAATATCAAAACAGACCACAAAGAAACACAAAAAGGCAAGTGTTTGGCAGCACTCATTAAATAAAATGTTTTGTACCCTTTAAGTCTAAAGACTCCTTCTAGATCAATAACCAAAATGTGGTCTCCGCAATTAACTACAGATAGAGAACATGTTATCAGCTGCACCTAATAGAAAACCCAAGTTAGAATGACTTAAGCAAGTAAAGGTTTTCTTAATTTCATGTAAAGTAACTCTGGAGGTAAGCTGTCTGGGGGGATTATGGAAGCACTGTGATATAATCTTGCCAACAGGAATCAGGCTGTCTCTGCTGTGCTGTTCCCAGCAGGTGGCTTTCATCCCCCTCTCACCTGCAGCCCATAGCCCATCCGTCACGCAGTCGCCCACACCGCTCCCTCGCCATTCGCCATGTGTGAGCCAGCCGTCTCCCGTCCCTGTGTGCAGGGACATAGGCCCCGCGCGTCTACCTCATTCCCTTCTGACCCTCTCCTTGGATTTATTCTCCACTCTGCAGCCAGTCGTCTTTCTCTTTCAAAATGTAAATCAGATCCTCCCTCCACACCCTCCCAGTCTCAGGTTCCCCAACTCCCTAGTCCGTTACTGTCTTGCCATTGCTCTTAGACTGAAAACACCTCTCCCTAATTGACACAAAAGACAGCAGCTGCCACCCTCTCTTGGTTCGTGCCCCTTCAGCCACCACAGGTGTCCTTGAGTCCCGTGTAGTTATCCTTCCTGCCAGAGGCCTTCCTCAGACTGTCACCTCCATCCAGCCTCAGGCTCTGTCCTCTGCACTCCCTTCCTCAACTCGTATTTTTTTTTTTTTTTTTTTTTGAGACGGAGTCTCACTCTGTTGCCTGGGCTAGAGTGCTGTGGCATCAGCCTAGCTCACAGCAACTTCAAACTCCTGGGCTTAGGCAATCCTCCTGCCTCAGCCTCCCGAGGAGCTGGGACTACAGGCATGCGCCACCATGCCCGGCTAATTTTTATATATATATATTTAATTTTCCAGCTAATTTCTTTCTATTTTTTTAGTAGAGACGGGTCTCACTCTTACTCAGGCTGGTCTCGAACTTTGAGCTCAAACAATCCGCCCACCTCAGCCTCCCAGAGTGCTAGGACTCAACTCATATTAAATCTTCCCACTTCAGCTCAATTGTCACCTCCCCTCTTATTTGACTTTTGAAAACATTTTGAGGAATACATTATGTGCAACAGTAGGGAATTAACTGTGTGTGTTTCCAGTTTCTTTTACTGCTATTTACTGCTATTGTTGTTTGATTGCATCAGGTAAGATGTTTTCATTTTAAGTAACCAAAATTCCAAATCACACTGGCTTAAGCCATCAAACAAATCTCTTAATTCATATGATAGAAAATTCCAAAAATAGAGCTTTTTCAGGAATCCAGCTCCCTCTCTCTGCAATACTGTCATCTCTGCCCTTCCTTCCCATGGGTTGATGTCATTCTCAGGCTCCCTTCATTATGTGTAGCAGCAAAAGTAGCCGTGTCAGTTTCAGGCTTGGTACCTATCTATGTGCCACTCCCTCCAGAGAGGCACCAAGAGAAGACCTCCCTGAATCATGAACCGGAAGCCCTTGGTTTCATTCTCATGCCCCAGTGAAGTGAGTGTCCCTCCATAGTGAGGAGGTAGGTGAGCTGTTGGGCTTAACCCAGTCAGAGACCATCCTAGGGCCAGTGGCTGCAATATCGGGAGGTAGGGTCTATTCTTCCCAGACTCCATGGCTGCTTCCCCAAGGGAGAAATTGCATTTCTGAAGTGGAAGATCAGGCTATTTCAGCAGAAGGAGCAGAGACTTGGATGCTGGGAGAGCAACCAACTGTATACTACAATAGTAAAATGTGAACATTTCCCATTTTATTTAATCATGTGTTAAAACACTGCACTTAAAGTCTTTGCAATCACTATGGTGTAGTGTTCCACCCCATGAATATGCCATCCTGATTTTATTAGTTAGGCCAAGAAGTTATGTCCAATGTTTTGCTATTATAAATAATACTGAGATAAACAGTTTTGTGCATACGTTTTGTTTTGTACCCCGCTGACTAGTGTCTTAGCATAAATTGTAAAAGTATAATTAATGGGTCAAAGGCCAAGATTATTGAAACGTAAATTGTCCTCCAGAAAGTTTGTACTAATTTGTACCGTGCAGGCTGACCCTAGACCCTCAGTGTATGACTCTGTTGGTTTCTTGACATTCTTGCTAGTTGACACAAGCCTCCTCTCCAAGTTTTTTGTCCAAATTTCTTGTCCTCTCCACGCCTTTGTTTCTGTTGTACACTCAGCCTGGCCAAGTCCTGCTCCCCTTCCAGTGCTCATGAGCTTGTCCTGAAAGCATGTCCTCACCATGTCTGCCAGGTTCCCTTTGTTCTGTTTTCATCACACCTCTGGCATCCCACTAAATATAGCACATTGCAATCACTCGTTCATTTGTGTCTCTTATGCTGGGCAGTGAGTTATTTGAGGAAAGAAACTACTTAGTATTTTTAAGATTAAGATTATTAATATTCAACCCTATAACTTTATCGCTTAGCATTGTGTCTAAAACACAGATAATACTCAGAACTGTGTTTTAAATGAAAGAGACCTGAAAGCTGACAACCCCATGGTGTGATCCAACAGATCCCATCAGTCCCCACAGCTTTGTTGTCTCGTTCAGCGGGTTCTGCGTGAGTCGCTGTGGCTGGCACAGCTCTGGAGCTCCTGAGGGCATTGTTGATTATGAAAGGTGACCCAATCTACTATTTTTTTTTATCTTACAGTTCTGGAGGTCAGAATTTCAAAAATCAGTTGTGTTTTTTTATTTCAAAATATTAAAGGGGCACAGGTGTTTTTGTTACGTGGTCACATCATATAATGCTGAAGTCAGCGCTTTTACAGTGCAGGTCACCAGAATAGTGTTCATTGTCCCTGATAGGTAAGTTTTTATCCCTCACCCCCTCTCACTCTCCACCCTTGCTGGTTTCCAATGTCCTTTGTGTCTCTTCGTGCCCATCATTTAGCCCCCACTTATTAGTGAGAACATGTGGTGTTTGTTTTTCCACTCCTAAGATACTTCACTTACAGTAATGGTCCCCAGTTTCATCCAAGTTGCTGCAAAACATATTATTTTATTTCTTTTTATGGCTGAGTGAAAAGGTGTCACTAAAGGCAGCAAAAGATCATCAGGTTAGGGAGGTGGGGACCTGGGCTTGGGTGAGTCCTGAACGGCACTTCCCTCCATCCTCCTTCCTCCAGGATCTGCTGACAGCCACCAGCGTGCTTGGCAGGCACTGCTTTGTTATTCAGGGACAAGAGGGAGAGGGACAAGGGAACCCTGAGGGAGGCGCCAAGAGAATAGGAGCAGAACGACATTGCGCCCCCATGCACCTGATAAACTAGGTTTGAGTCTCTATGGGTAGAAATGCAAGAGCCAGAAAGAGTTGGAACTGTTTCTGCTAGTGTGTTTGTTATTTAGTGAAAGTATTGGAGAGACATCATCAGGGCAAGGCGAGAGCCAGAAGCCAATGGAAGCTGCACCTCTGAGCTTGGCTGGGCAGTCTTGGGGAGAGGGGCGAAAGGAGAAGGAGACGTGTGGGTGAGGCGCTGTGTCCCTTGGCTGCAGGGTCACTGACCGGCACTGGTTCCTGAGAGCAAGCTGTGTTCATCGCATGGTTGTTGTAACAGTGAGGACTCAGCAAGTGGCCTTGCAGGCCATGGAAGTGGACAGTAGAGGAGGAACCAGAGAGGACAAGTAGGACAGATGTCGCTGGCAACACATGTGAGAAACCCCCTGAATGACACCCCCTGAAATAATAGGGGTGTCCTCCTTCTTCTGCCCTTTCCCCTTCGTTGGATCCAAGCTTTTGGCTCAGTGGAGCTGGAGTTGTGATGGGAGGCACCAGCGTGTTCAGTGTCGTATTTTCAGCTGGTGTGGCCAGGAGATTGAGTGAATGAATAAACACTTTGAGAATAATGGAAGTTATGTATTTCATTGTCAGATAAAGGACTTACAATCAAGGCAAATGGAATGCTAATAAACTTCATAGTGCCGGATGAAATTGGCTTGTGATAGATCAATAGACACAGATACAGGTGTATATGTGTGCAGACATGCTTAGATTTCCTAGCACTGCCCTATAAGAGACTCTAGAAGCAACAACACTCTGGAGGTCAGATCTTTGTTTTCTTAATATCATGCCTCATTAAGAAGAATCAAGGCTTCTTGAGAAATGGCACTCCCCGAGGCTAGGGCAAGAAAATTCATACAGAGACTAAAACTTTCTTGTGCCAAAGAGTAATGAATGCTCAAGAATGATGGGGACATCAAAGGGGCACTGAACCAGCTTAAAGGGGCTCCCACTGGCAAAGCCCAGGACAATTAGAGCATAAAAATAAATAATAACATATTGTAACCCTTGAGTAAAATAGGAACTCATAAGTACATGCTATGTAAATGAATAAATATGTGGAGAGAGGAGGGAGGAAGAAAGCTCCACTCTGCAAAAGATTGCCAATTAATAAATGCAGGAGGAATGATAGAATTGAAAAATCATTTGTCATTGCCTTGTTCGACATTGCATCAACCAGAGACAGCAGATGGGAATAATCTTTCTCTTTCCTATGAGCATTTTATTTATCCTTCTGAATATTTTCCTGGCATACTGTTGATTTTATCACTACCTATAGTCATTTTTCAGTCCCGGAATGTGACCCCTTCCCAGTTTGGTTAGGTGGGACCTATACTACCTTTTCCACCTTCCTCAAGCCTTCCATCCTGTCTCTGCCCGGCCTCGCCTTCCCTCACCCCCAACCGCACCCCAAATCTAGAGCCCTCAGACAAGGACCAACACAGATTAACTTCCAGGTTATGACATGAGGACAAGGGGTGAAATTTTTCCTTGTTTCTCTTTCAGAGGCTCTTCACCTTCTCCCACATTTAGTCTGAAATGTGCTTCTTGTAATACTGCTGCAGTATTGGCTGCTGCTCAGCACTCTTGTAGGCCCCTCATAGTTGAAATATTACAATGCTCATCGGAGACCCACACTCCACATAGGATGTGTTTTGTACCTAGCACAAGGGTGGGGAGCAGATGCGGAGGGCAGATTGTCGGCACAGTCTGTTCCCCTCTCTTTTTCTTACATCCCATTGACCTTCTCTCTTATCCTTCCCCCCAGGAATTATTACTTTGATTACAAGATAGATGAAAAAGCAGTAGACAAGTAGCCCAAAGATTTGGATTATTGCCTGATTCTGCCAGCCCAAATTGGGTGACCTTGCCTGAGCAATTTGAGCATTTGGGTTTTACCTTATCTGTATCTTAATTCCCTTATCTGCACCTTCTCTAGTCTTCACCAGGCTTATTAGCATTCCATTGTCATTCTTTATAATGAGACTTTAGTTTCTTTACAGAAAACATGAGAGGCTGGACCTAATAACTAACCTCTTAGAATCTTTTTGTAAGTCCATAGTTCTATGATTTGAGCTGAAAATGATGGGATACTCCTGGACGTGGTCCTCAAAGATCTTCTCTTCTGACACTAGGTGATCTCATGAAGTCTCTTAGTTTCGTATCCCAACACATTGATAGCTATACACTTTATATCTCCAGCCCCAATCTCTTCTTTCCTTCCATCACGAGCTCCCCATCTCCAGTTGCCTACTTGGTATCGTCAGTTGGCTACTCCATGGGCTTCACACACTAACATCTAAAAGAGAATACTTCATGTCTATCCCTGTACCTTCTCCAGTCTTCACCAGGCTTATTAACTTTCCACTGATAATTAATTACAATTCCCTTATCTGACACACTGAAACTAGGTAAAGGACACAGCCATTGACTTAGTTTCTCAGACAAAAAAAATCTAGCCAACTTCATTGATTCTAGAACTTCATTGATTCCTCTCTTTCTTTCACTCTCCACATCCAATTTAACAGGAACTCTATTGACTTTTCCTCCAAAAATGTCATCTTTCAAGTCAGACTACATCTCCATGCTTCACCACAGCTGGGACCTGCTCCAGGCTGTCCTTTCTCCTTATAGCCTTTCTTGTCCCCTACTGTATAGCGTCCAAAGAACTTTCAAGTTGCTTTTAAAATATTTTTTTTATTTCTGTTTATTTATCTTTTGGAAACAGGGTCTCGCTTTGTTGCCCAGGCTAAATTTGAACTCCTGGCCTTAAGCAATCCTTCTGCCTCAGCCTCCTGAGTAGCTGGGACTACAGACATGCGCCACCAAGCTCATGTTTTTAAAATATTTAAATCCAGGGGTACCACTCCTCTGTTTGAAATCTCCAGTAGCATCCCAATTTACTCAGGAAGATAATACAAAATCCCTGCTGTGACCTAAAGGCCTCACCTGCCCTGGCACTTGCCCACCTTTCAAATTCATCTGGCCTTCTGCATAGTTTTTATATATGCTGGGGAGATTGCCTAGCTACTTATCAAACCTGGATCCTCCTCCTTCTGAACACACAGCCAGGTTGCATTTCACAGCCTCCCTTGCATGGCACGTAGCTGGGCTCTGGCCAATGGAATGAGAAAAATGACACATGCCATTTCCAGACCTCATGGGTAGAAACTTCCTACATGACTCATTTCTCTTATCTGCCAGTGGGATGCAGAGGAGCTGGCAGAGACTCAGGACACCAGAGGGTTGTAGAGCACCAGAGGGAGGGGGCCTGGATGCCTGAAGCAATCCGTGGAAGCATATCCACTAAATCACACTAGTCTGTGCTACGAGCAAGAGAGAAACTTCTCTTGTATTAAGCCGCTGAGTTTTGGTGGCGGAGAGGGTGGAATTTGTTAAAGCGTTTAGCCTCTCCTAACTAAAGCACGAGTCAAACTCCTTTCTATGTCACTGAACCCCTCTGCTTGAAACCTTTCTGTCTTCATAGGGCCTGCTTCATTTGATCTTTGCTTAAATGTCACCTCCTCCGCGGTCTTTTCTGATGACTCATCTAAAATAACCTAGCTTTACTTCAATATCCCTCATCTATTTTTCTTCAAAGTGTTTATCATCACCTAACGTCATATATATTTAATTATTAGTTGTTGTCTGTCTCGCACTATTACATAAGATCCATGAGGACAGTGCCAGATCTTTCTTACTTTCTTTTTTACTCCTTATTGTACATTTCATGCTAGATCCGTGCCTAGTACATAGTAGTTCTATCAACACATGAATGAGTGAGTGAATGAAGGAATGATGACTTCTAGCTGTTCTTGAGCAGCCTGGCCTGTTTCAGCTGCCACCATCGCCAGCAATTCAATGTCCTCTCGCACACCTCATTTTCAGGTGTACAGCAGCATCAGTCTTGCCAATTAAGCTTTCACTTCCCTTATCTTAACAGCTCCAAATGAGGCAGCGTGCCTCCCGCAAGGTGATACTCTGTCACAGCTTCAAAAGTTGAGAGAAGCGAAAAAACAACAGTGAACTTCAACAACGAGAATCTAAACCAGTCGAGGAGCTGAGTGGTGAGGGGAGAACACAGCACCACCACGTCACAGGCAGGTGTCTCCCAGGCCCGGATTTCAGACAGGACCTAGCAGGCTTCCAGAACTTCCATGCTCCGCTTCTGTCTAGCCTTTGGGCAGGCTTTTAACCTGGGTACCTCTGGAAAGGGTCTTGATGTTGTAAGGAGCCAGACAGCTTTAGGTTCAAAGCCAGAGTCTAACCCCATTGGATCCCCCATTCAAAATAGGGTCACATTCATTAATTCAACACTATTTACCAAGTGCTTTCTTTGTGCACCACTATACTGAGTGGTAGAAAAACATCCTTAAGATAAATGTAGAGGATGCACCTCAAGGAGCTTCTAGTCTGGTAGGAGAGACAGGCATAAATTCATAATTCCTTGGATATAGTTGTGATAAATTTTCTGAAGTCAAAGCCACTTGTTCCATAATGGTTCACATCAGTCTGGTCTGTGGGATCAGGAAACATTTTCAAAATATAATTGGAATGAAACTTAAAGGATGAGAAATTAACTAACAAAGCTGGACAGCAAGGGAGGTGAGCAACGAGAGTGTGCAGGCTGCACTGTAGAGGTGCCTGGAGTATTTAGAAACAAGACACAAGGCCAGTGTGGCCAGCACACAGTGAGCAGGGTGGAAATTGCTAGAAAGGAGGCAAGGGCAAGATGGTCCAGAGCCTGGCAGGCCACATTTAAGGACCTTGGTGTTATGCTTAGAACAACAGGAAGTCATTGAAATATTTAAGCAAGAGAGGAGGGCAGGGCATAATCAGGTCTGCATTTTGTAATGATTGCTCAGGTTCCTGTGAAAAGAATGGATTATTAGCGGGGTGATCATGGAAAAAAGGAGTCAAGTGGGAAGCTATTGCAAGATCCAAGAGAACAATAACGATGCCTTGGACTAGAATGTTAACCATAAAGATGGAGAGACGCAGATGGACTTGAGAGTTATCTAGGAGGCAAAATCAGTAAGACTTCGTGGTGGACTGGGTACAGGCAGTGAGGGAGGGGAGTGCACACGGGCAGATACCTCAGTTTCTGGGGAAGATGCTGCTGCCATTCGCTGCGTTATTTAGGCTACACTGGAAGCAGCGCATATCAAAGGGGAAGAGCATGGCTGTGGTTTTGGACATTTGCATTTTGCATGGAAGCTACTTATTTTCTGTGACTCTTGAACCCATGTGTGTGACGGTGAGAACGTGACTGTCCTACAGAGTGGTTATGAAGCCTGGCCCATCACCCAGCGAAGAGTAAATGCTCAGCAATGCCGGTACCCTTTCCCTTCTCACCCCTTGTCCTCATTCACTGATTCCTTCAATGCATATTCATGGACATCTCATATGTGTCAAGTACTCTCCTAAACACCTGAGTGAACCCACAAGTCATTGCTCTCATGGAGCTTACTTTCTAACAGGGGTGGACAGGTAATAAAACAAGTGGACATATACTCTGGCTAAATGCCGGGAAGGTGAATTGAGCAGGGTGAGGCGGTGAGAGAGTGCTGCAGAGATGGCGTGTCATGGAAGGCCTCCCTGTGGAGGTGATGCGGGCCTGAGTGCTGTGAGGAAGCCAGCCCTGAGGATGGGGGAGAGGAAGAGCAGTCCAGGCTGAGGAAGGTGAAAATTGTAAAGCCCCTGAGGTGCATCTGCCTTAGGAATGGCACAAAGGCCCGTGAGGCTGGAACCCACAGAGCAACGGGAACGAGGTAGAGTCGATGCTAAAGAAGCAGGTAGGGCTGGGTCACGCATGGACCTGCAGACTCAGTGGGGACGTGGCTTTTCTCCGCGTGAGACAGATGCCACTCAAGGATTGAGTTGGGGAATGACAAGAGCCGTATCTAAAGCATGGAATGCTTTAATCTATGCCTGAAGCCGAAAGCCTTAATCAACAGAACCAACTCTCCAGTGCTCTCTTTCTCTTCTATTTCTATCTCAGTTCAACAAGTGAATATACAACAGCTGTAGAATCAAATTACTTTTTTAAAAATGACATTTACAGAGCATTTACTATGAGTCTCTGCCGGGCCCTTTCACATGTCACAGTTGATTCCCATAGCAGCCTCCTTCCACGGAGCCTTGGCTGGAGATCAGCCCTGGTGTCAGCATGTTTGTACATTATTTCACTTAGTGTTCACCACAACCTAGGAAGGGGATTTTACTACCTCTGTTTTACAGATGAGGAAACTGAGGCTCAGAGAAGTTAAGTAACTTGCTCAAAGTCACACAGCTGATGAGTGGCAGAGTCGGGATTCACCGGATGTGCCCAGGGCTTCCAGACTCCAAGTCCATATGTTTCCATGACTCCATGCTGAGTTGTCCTACTGCCACCTGAGTCTCCCCCTGAGCTTGTTTTGTAGTGAAAGGACTGGATCTCAAAACAAGCAGGCAAATGACCAGCATATGAGTGTACTCACATTTTAAAGAAGATGCTTGTTAACTGCCCGGTAGGAAAAGGTGCCTCACTAACAGTGAATGGAGGGGTGGGGTTTGAGGGTAGACATCTCTTCTGGCAGGATTCCTTCATCTTGCATGGGTTACCGTCCACGTGCTAGGCCAGCAGAGGTTGCTTTTTAGAGCCACACAACGTAAGTCCAAATGGGATAACAACGACTGTAGCAGCTACTGCCTAACGTGAATCAACCGTGTGTCTGATGTACTAGTCACGTTTTACACATCAACCCTAACCTTTACATAACTCAACTGTTTTGGTTTTCATTTTTACAAATAAACAAAGCAAGGCACACACCCAACAAACCCTAAATAACTTTCCAAAGGTCAATTTGCTATTCTCACTCCAGTCTGCCTCATACCCTTTTTATCATCCTATAGTGTTTCTGACATCACACAGATGAATAGTTTAAAAGTAGAGATTTTGAGAGCAACACTTAGCCTAGAAGAACAAACACCAAGAGTAGATTTTACGGCCTTGTGATGTTTGAGGATAGGAGAAATTTGAAGACTTGAGTTGCAAAGACCCCTTGCCCACTGGGCTGTTTCCCCACGTTTGTTTTGTTTTGTTTTGTTTTGTTGAGACAGAGTCTCACTCTGTTGCCAAGGCTCGGGTGCAGTGGCACAATCATAGCTTACTGTAACCTTGAACTCCTGGGCTCACGTGATCCTCCTGCGTCAGCCACCCAAGTAGCTAGGACTACAAGCATGTGCCACCACCACATTCAACTGATTGTCTTTTTATTTTTTGTAGAGATAGGGTCTCATTATGTTGCCCAGTTCAGTCTGGAACATCTGGCCTCAAGCAATCCTCCTACCTGCTGCCTCCCAAACTGCTGAGATTACAGGCATAAGCCACCATACCTGGCCTCTCCACACTTTGAATTGGTCCCCAACTCCCCCTTTCTGCAGCTTGTTAATCACATTCCTCGCTGAGTGGCTAATTTGGAGGAGTCTCCTTGATGAGATAGTTTCTTACAGCCAGATCCATTTGTTTTGCATCCTGATACAACTTCCCGGGGTTAGGGGGAAACTTGGACCCTGTCAAGCAAGCATCTTCCTACAGCATGTGATGGAAATCAACTCAGAGCCAGAGGTACACCTAAGTTGAGTTTACACAGCAATGGATATATGGCAAGGGTGGGACAAGGTTCTGGCTCCTCCAAGGACTCAAGAACACTTACGTGAGAAATCTAGTCTGTTCCTTGTTTTCAGCCATAACTCAGTCTAGAAGAACAACCCTCAGAAAAGGTGACATCACCTCTCTCTTAAGTCACTAATTCTCACTGATAAATCCTACCTCGTTTGTCATCTCTGTATACCAAATTCTGCAAATCAAGTGCATTTCCCAAGCTTTGTTCTTAGGTAAGAAGATATCTGGGCCTATTTAAAATGAAAAACTTTGGCGGGGGTGGCCATGAGCATTGCAAACATGCAGGTGAAGGAGTTATTGGTGGTCATAAGCACCTTTGCTGACCCTTCAAAGCACACCACATGGTTGGGCAGCTAACCCAGCTTCTTCGGGGATCTGAGTGTCAGCCAAAGGAAGATGCAATCAGGAGACCGAAGAAGCGGCATCATGAGTGAAGAAAGCATAGATTAGGAGCCAGACACACTTGAGCTTAAGTCCATGCTCTACCATATAATTGCAGTTAGGTGTCCTAAGATTATTTCTACAATAATGACAATAATACCTACCTTGCAAAATTATTACAAAATGAAATGATTTAGTCATTCATTCAACAAATATTTATTAACTCCTTATTATGGAATGGGATCTACTATTTTAGGCACAGCTGAATTGGTCATAAGTGCTAAGAAGAAATATACAGCATGGAAGAGGCACAGGGAGTCCCAGAGTCAGGTGGAGGATGCTGCAATTTTAAATAGAGTGGGGGTCAGGGAAGGCCTCACTGAGAAGGTGACGTGTGAGCTGAGATCTGAAGGAGCTGAGAGAATGTGCCATGTGGCTCTCTGGGGGAGGAACCTTCCAAGGAGAAAGGACAGCAAAGTGTACATATTGGTTTTATTTTTGTTTTATCCAATTTTTAAAATTTTCTTTATCATTATTAGTATTATTATTATTATTTTAGAGATAGAGTCTTGCTCTGTTGCCTAGGCTGGAGTACACTGGTGTGATTTAAGGTTCCTGTACCCTCAAACTCCTGACCTCAAGTGATCCTCCCACCTTGGCCTCCCAGAATGCTGGAATTACAGGTGTGAGCCACTGCACCTGGCTCAAATCTATTATATGAAAATGTATTTATTTTCATATAATACACATAACATAAAATTAATCATCTTCATCCTTGTAAATGTACAGTTCACTGGTATTAAATACATCCATAATGTTGCACAACCATCACCACCCATCTATATCCATAACTCTTTTCATCCTGTGAAACTGAAAGCTCTGTACCCATTAAATAAAAACTCCCCATTCCTCTTTGCCCCCAGCCCCTGGAAACCACCATTCTACTTTCTGTCTCTGTGATTTTAATGACTCTAGTTCCCTCATATAAGTGGAATTCTGCAGTATTTGTCACTTTATGACTAGTTTATTTCACTTAGCATCGTGTCCTCAGGTTTCATCCATGTTGTAGCATGTATTGGAATTTCCTTCCTCTTTAAAGCTGAATAATATTCCTATATTTATGTTAACGAACCCATTATGGTGATTTCCCAACCCACCTGAAGGTTAGAATCACCTAAGAATGTGTCTGTGCGTGTCTGTGTGTGCTCTGATCTCACTTAAGACCAATTAACTCAACATGTTTTAAAAGACCCCAGCTCGATTCCAATATGCAGCCAGAATTGAAAATGCTGGGTTATATATTGGTTGTCTCACTTTATTGTCCATATCCCC
>CAUYRT010017757.1:0-19662 GCA_963574885.1 Lepilemur ruficaudatus
ACAGCTCAAATACACAGAGAGGGAGGATAGAACAATGGTTAACACCAACGGGGGTAGGGAAATGGGGAGATGTAGGTCAAAGGGTGCAAAATAGCAGATATGTAGGATAAACAAGTTTAAACATCTAATGTACTACATGAGGGCTGAAGTTAATAAAATTATATTGTATTGGGGGTTTTGTTGAATAAGATTTGGCTGCTCTTTGCACAAACAAAAAAATAACTATGTGAGATGATGGATATGTTAATCTGCTTCACTATAATAACCTTTTTACTATCTATATGTATCCCATAGCCTCACGTCGTAAACCTCAAATGTACACAATAAAACTTATTTAAAATAATAATAAAATAATACTGATTCAATAATAAAAACATGGGGAAAATATATTTGCCACACATATCTCACATAAAGGCCTGATATCCCTAATACATTTTAAAAGCTATTAAAATTGAGGAAAGAGAGCCAGACATGGTGTAGTCCCAGATACTCTAGAGTCTGAGGTGGAGTTCAAGTCCAGCCTGAGCAAAATAGCAAGATCTTGTCTCTAAAAAAAAAATTAATTTTTAAAAACTAAGGAAAGAGGCTGGGCACGGTGGCTCACACCTGTAATCCTAGCACTCTGGGAGGCCGAGGAGGGAGGATCGTTCAAGGTCAGGCATTTGAAACCACCCTGAGTAAGAGTGAGACCTCATCTCTACTAAAAATAGAAAAAAATTAATTGGCCAACTAAAAATATATAGGAAAAATTAGCCGGGCATAGTGGCGCATGCCTGTGGTCCCAGCTACTCAGGAGGCTGAGGCAGGAGGATCGCTTGAGCTCAGAAGTTTGAGGTTGCTGTGAGCTAGGCTGACACCACAGCACTCTAGCCCGGGCAACAGAGTGAGACTCTGTCTCAAAAAAAAAAAACTAAGGAAAGAAACTGTGGTACATGCACACATTGAAGTATTATGCAGCTTTAAACTATAATAAACAAGAGCAGTATAAACTTAAAAAAGACAGGGACCATGCAGGTGAAGCTCAGTGGGGAGGTGAGGTTGGGGAAGGGGAGGGAGCCCTGACATTTGGAGGCATCACAAACATGGCTGCAGCCCAGGAAGACTGAGCAAGCCTCGGTAAGCAGAACTGGAAAGAGCTAAGGTCAGAAGCACATCATGACTTCAGGGGATCTGAAGAGAACAAAGAGCTGTTGCCAGGACTGCCATTGGGTGACAGTGTGTTCCCTTCAAATTTTGAAAAGAGAGAGAGAGCGCGCGCACTCAAAGGGCTAGGATTTCTTCCATCTGCTGACCATCAAATGCTGCAGAGCTGAGACTCCCTGCTCCTGACTCTCCGTCCCTACACCCCAAAGGTTTTCTGATCACATCCACTTGCTCTCTTCATTCCTTGCTCTCTGAGCCTCCATCACCACCCACCCACTACCTGAGTGTTCTAGAGTAAGTTTCAAGGAAGCAGAAACTGGGGGCAAGAACATGCACGTAGCCAGCCCAGCATGATCACCGTGCAGGGACAGAAAAAGAGAAACTGGAAACCTCTGCAAAACCAGAATGGCAGCAGTCACAATAAAGTGAGTAGACACTGTAAATGCAAGGCATGGATGTACTAAGTCAGGAGATGAGAGATTTAGGGGGGTATTGTATTGTTCAATTACAGTCATTAAAAATTGTAGTTTGTTCGTTTAGAAGAAAAAAATATTAAATTCATGACAAATATTCAATACATTAAAAAATATCCAAGAGGTAACGTTTCCCTCCTTCCAAGTCTGCAGCACTGAGCTACAGTTTTTCATTTGAAACACAGGAAGCACCCACCATGCGCCAGAGACCGAGTTAGGTACCAGGTTCATAGAGATGACAGAGAAATGTAACTTCCCTCCAGGAAGTCCCAATCCAGTGAGACAGCATCCAGGTCATTAACAACACGTTTGCTCTGTCACTGGGATTTTCTAGTTGGAGTTTATTCCATTAAAGCAATCTTATACCCAACAATTTAATGGCCTTCTCTAATAAGTGAATTACAGAAGGCTTGTTTTGGGAGATATTCAAGCAAATATTGACCTGACCATTAGAAGAAACTCAAGACTATCAGGATAAACAACACTATAAATAGTAAAGTCAAAAATAAATTCACGGAAAAGATCCAAACCAAAATTATGTCTTTGTTTTTTACATTAAAAAAAACAAGTCTTTTTATTCTAGCATGTATTCTTATCAAATATTACAGATATATGAATTCATCTGTCAATATCTCATCGATTACCCATCTTCCACAGGGCACTAGAGGGTTAGCAAATGAAAGCACGCTCAGAAATATTATAGTTTAGTTGGGTCAGCAGACAGATACAGACAGAGAGAAGAAATGTTAAAAGACACAGATTAATATCATTTCAATACAAGAAAATCACAAGCCAGTATGTGATTAATGGCCAAAAACAAACAGAGCAGTGCTATTGCAATTTACAAAGAAAATAAATGGGAACATTTCAGGCAAGCATGTATTTAAGCAAGATCTTGAAGGGCAAGTAAACTTTGGACATAAAAGGGGCAAGAGAGCAAAGGTGCTCCTGTACAGAAATATGGTAGGAAAAGACTATAAATAAAGTGAAAAGGGAATTGTTTGGGATGGCAGAGAAAGAGCAATGTGGAGAGTCCTCCATATTGAGCCAGAAATTGGATTTTACACTCAATGATGGCGAAGCTGAGGAGCCCCTGCAAGTGTTTGAGCAAAGGAATGATACAAAGTGGTATTTTGAGAGCATATTTCTGGCATTACTATGTGAGGAATAACAGGAAGCCAATGGATAAGAAAACTTGGTGGTCCAGGTGTGAATTGGTAAGGACGGGAAGTAACCAGGATGGGGGACAGTAGTGTGAGAGAGATTTAGGAGAAAGGATTTGTAAAATTTGTAAATTATAAGAGAACAAAAGATCCTCTGGCTTCAACAATGGGTGGCTAAGAGATGGAAAAATCCATTAACGAAATAAAGACAAGAAGATGGAAAGCTGGTTTCACAGCAGATGAAAAGCCAACGGAAATAAGTCCCAAAACTATGAGGAAACAGCAGCAACCACAGGACTTAATGTGGAGAGTGGCATACTCTCTTTGGGGGAAAAAAAATCATGGTAAATATACAGTTTTTTAAACAATATTTTTTTTCTAATGTTAAAGCAACTTAAGTTCAGTGCAAATAAATTTGGTATCAAAAAAAAGAACTAAGAAAATAAAAATCACTCAGAATCCTGCTACCCATTCATGGCTACTTTAACACTGTGTCTATCCTTTCAGTCTTTTCGTTTTCCTATATCCGTAATAATAACAATAATGAGAGAGGAAGAGGGAGGTAGAGAGAGAGAAGAAGAATGGGTAAGATTTCTTGACTGCCTATAATATTCCAAGCACTGGTCTAGATTCCTGGCATATATTAATGAAATTATTCTTTGTAACAACTTTATGCGATAGGTACTATTATTATCATCCCTTTACACACACAGAGAAACTGGAGCCCAGAGAGCTCAAAAAATCTGCCCAAAATAACACAGCTAGTAAGAGACAGAATTGGGCTCTGAACCCAGGCAACCCAGCCCAGACTTGTGGTCTAAACCACCATGCATACCGCCTCTTGCACAATGTGCTTATATAACATACACCCATTTGAACAGATAACAATAGAACTTATGCAAATGTATCCATTCTTTAACCAAGTCTCTAAGATTTGCTGCTCCATAGGAACAGCACAATTCCTTAGAAAAAGCTCACCAAAGGGCTGCCAGCTGGCATCTTCTCTTTAAAATAAATATTTATCAAATAGCTGCTCTTCCTTTGGTTCCTTGGGATTTCTTAGTTTACTGAATCCAATAGTCAGCATAGGCTCCATTATGCTGCAGTAACAAGCAGACCAAAACATCTCGGAATTTATAACTCCAAGGTTTATTCCTTGCTCACAATTAATAATCCATTCATGGGTCATTTGGGGGATCTGCTCTGTGACTTCTGACTCCAGAACCCAGACTGATGGCACCAGAATGTTGCCACCCCTATGGAAGAGGAGAAGGGAGCTCTGTAGGATGTTCCCCTGGCATTTAAGTATATTCTGGCCTGGAAATATCCCCTGCACAACTACATGCAACTCTTCAGCCAGAACTTGTCATGTGGCCCCACCCAACCCCAAATGGGCCAGGAAGTCCGCTCCTACTGGGAGACCAGAGTGGTGAGAACCCAAACCTGTGAGCACCTCTAACTTCACCTTACCTATGCACAGTTCACATCCTGAGTCCCTGGAACCCTCAGATCCAAGCTACACCTTGACTAAGATTCTATTGCTAATATCCCTTCAAGGCAAAAATTGTCAAATATAGATACTTTAAATTAGTAGAGCTGTAAAGACCTTAAGGAATATTTGGATCCCTTCTATAGATGAAGAAAACGAAGCCCAGAGAACATCAGTCCAAAGTAACTCCAGCTAGAAAAAAAATAAAACCCAGGGGAAAAAGGCACACCTCAAATCATGGTTTGGGTGTGGCAAAGTCATAACATGTAACCAAAATGTTTGTTGCCCCCATAATATCCTGAAATAAATACATAAATAAACTAAAACCCAAGAGTTTCATTTTTCATTATTCCCTTAACAATTCCTCAGAAATCAGACTAGGAAAAGATAAATTTCATCTGTTGTGAGATATACTGTTTGTATTCAAAGCAGCTATGAATTTCATGAAAATGGAAATCTATGCTAAAATATTTTGCAGTAAAGTACATTACCATAGATCTTAGTCTTTATATGTTTCTTATTTTCTTTACCAACATTTTATGACTTAGAGTTTTACATCCTCTGACAGATTTATTTTAATTACTTGTCTGAGAAGTATATTCATCTGAAAGCAAAAATAACCTACATGGCGGTATTTGATGAATGTATTTAAGTGCATCTCCCAATGTTTATCTTTTGACTTAGCTGACACCAACTCCTTAGTCAAAAAAATTGACAAAAGCAGTAGTCACCCAGAGTGACTCCATGATCCTTACAGAGCAGACGGTGCAATCTCTCGTTTTGGTCTAGAAAACTAAGACCCACAGAGCTGAGGCGACGTGTCCCTCAGTTGCCGCATTAACCAAACGTTAGAGCAAAGTCCCAAACCTCGTCTTCCACCTCCAAAGTCCGTGTTCTTCCCACCACCCCGTGTTCGCCTCAAGCTTTGTTACTTTGGACAAGTTATTTAATGTCGCTGGTCCTCCATTTCCTCAGCTAGAAAATGAGGGGGTGAGACTCACTAGATCAAGATTTCCCAAGTGAGCTTCAAAGAACATCAGTCTCTGAGGTGACTGTGGGATTAAAAATTTCATTGTCATGTAAGCTTGAGAAAAACTAAACACCTTATTTTTTCCTGAAAACTAATAATGGTTATCAGCACACTAAAGGCGGTAGGAAATTCTGTGATAAAGGTAAACATTTAATGCTGTTGAGACCAGCACTTCCTGAACTTGTCTAGTCACAGGAACATTCCTCTGTGTGATTTTTATCAACCCTCTACTTTCTTCTCTGACCATTCTCCCCCCTCAAACACACCAAGCACCCTCCTACCTCAGGCCCTCAACCTGCCACCCCCTAACTAGAGGGTTCATCTCCCCAGGGAGATCTACCGAGACCACCACCCTCCTACGAAGTATCCGGCAGAACATTACGTGATGTACGCCTGCCTCTTGCGCAAGAACTTCGTCCTGTGCATTGTTGTAACCCCCAGCACCTAAAACGCTGAGAACAGTAGGAGTGAATAGATATTTGTTGAATTAATGAATGAATTAGCCACTGAATGAAGCCTGTGAAATTAGTGTTCTGTAGAACACAGAGAATTGTCACCAAACCAGAGACATCAGCACCACCTGGACCCTTGTTAGAAATGCAAATTCTCAGCTCCCCCCTACTGTCTTAGGGGTGGAGCCCAGAAATCTGGGGTTGAAAAAGCCCTTCAGGTGATTCTGATGGTCACTAAAGTTTGAGACCCACCAATCTAGAACATCTGTAAGATAAATCCAACCCATGAAATCCTAGAATCCTAGAAGTCTATTATCTATAAGCAGTTCTCTTACGTGTTTTGAGCATTTGGCAAAGAAATGGACTAATTCTCAAGTTTTCTTGGGGTCTTAGAATGATCCTATATGACAATATACTGTTTTTCCCTCCAAGCTCTAGCACACAATGGCCCACTGAGAGTGAATCAGTTTAACAGCTACCCCAGCACCCTGGAGGACCATTTTACCATCTGCTATAACTAAGAAAAATCAGTTAACCTAGAACAATTAAGGCTCTCTTTCACAAAGGTTAAGCTTCTCCAAAATAAGGAAGGGAGGGCCGGGCGCGGTGGCTCATGCCAGTAATCCTAGCATTCTGGGAGGCCGAGGCAGGAGGATCGTTCAAGGTCAGAAGTTGGAAACCAGCCTGAGCAAGAGGGAGACCCCCGTCTCTACTAAAAAGTAGAAAGAAATTAATTGGCCAACTAAAAATATATAGAAAAAATTAGCCGGGCATGGTGGCGCATGCCTGTAGTCCCAGCTACTCAGGAGGCTGAGGCAGATGGATCGCTTGAGCCCAGGAGTGTGAGGTTGCTGTAAGCTAGGCTGACGCCACGGCACTCACTCTAGCCCGGGCAGCAGAGTGAGACTCTGTCTTAAAAAAAAAAAAAAAAAATGGTCTATAGTAAGCATCTACTGCTTTGCAATGAAAAAATGTTTTATAAAATAAACATCAGGTTCCTTCCCAGATCTAATGAAGAGCACATTTGTTGCTTTTTCCTAACTTCAATACCCCCTTTCTGCTCACTTTAATTTCAGGTATCTTATAGAAAGTGTGGTTTTGCTCAGCCTTTCTTTTTAAAAGGGAAATTCTATTTGAATGTGTTTATTATTGACTTTTCAGTTATAAGTGATAAGAATGCTGATATTTTAGCTAGTCAGCTATTAAGTAACATTTGTTTGCTTATTATTCATATCATTGTGCCTATTTAAATGATTATAAAACATTTTTCACATAAAAAACATAACCTCAGATATTCATAGTAACCAACTAAAAAGAAAAGGGCCATATTGTTATTTCTTTAATCTTGTAATCAAACTGTCTCAAATTTTTCATGCTTTAATTAGAAATGAACTGAGCTGTGAGAGATTTTTTTTGTTGTTGTTCCAAAGATCATATTTCACTTACCAGTAATCTTAATAAAGATCATTTATTGGCCAGACACACCAGTATTCCCAGCACTTTGGGAGGTCAAGGTGGCAGGATTGCTTGTGGTCAGGAGTTTGACACCAGCCTGGGAAACTTAGCAAGACCCTGTCTCTACAAAAAACATTTTAAAAACCAGCCAGGCATGGTGGCACACACCTGTAGTCCCAGCTACTCAGGAGACTGAGGCAGAAAGATTGCTTGAGCCCAGGAATTCAAGGTTGCAGTGAGCTGTAATCACACTCCAGCCTGGGCAACAGAGTGAGACCATCTCTAAGGAGAAAAAAAAAAGATCATTGATTTGCCACATTAAGCTTACGGTGAAGACATTTGTAATAACTCTGCCTGTCTCCCTAATAGTGTAATTGAAAAAATAAGATTTAAATGACACTGCTCTGTGATAAGTGCTCTGAGAGTGGCCAAGCGTTACAAGAGTTCAGAAAGAGTGGAGAGAAAGAAACCTTTTAAGCAGGATGAATTGAGAAGGCTTCATGGAGTAGAGAGAATGTGAGCCAGGCCTGGAAGCATAGACAAGACTTTAAAAGGAGGACATGGTGAGAGGACAGCATGCCTGGGAGAGAAAATTCATGCCTGCTGGTCTGAAATAAACCAATATACTTCTTATTTCAGGTTCAAGTTTTGAAACTGCTTTTGAATTTGTCTGAAAATCCAGCCATGACAGAAGGACTACTCAGTGCCCAAGTAAATAGCTTACATATTTATTTTGAAAATACATAGATTTAGACAGATCTGTAAAGATTTATCCTAAAATGTTGTGATAACAGGGATTATCTCTGAGGAACAATATTAAAGGTGGTTTTTTTTGTTCTTTTTGCATATATAAATTTCCCAAATGTCCTCTAATGAGCATATTTTACTTTTGAAAAGTATTTTTTTAAAAATTCTCCTTGCAACAATAAATTATAATGTTTCTCTCTACCAAATTTTGGGTGCACTTATGCAATCCTGTCTTTTATACTTGACCTTTTTTTGTTCACATGTATCAGAGTATCCACAGAGATAGCAGTACTGAGTCTCCGGTAGGTGCTAGAAGCTGAGCTGAGTACCGAGACACACACACCAGTGAGCATAGCATGACATAGTACATGTCCTCGTGCAGTTTATGGTGTAGGGGAAGAGAAAAATATGTAGCAAACGCACAAGATGATTGAAAGCTGTGGTAAGCGTTCTGAAGGAAGCAGCAGTGGTGCTGAGATGCAACGGAGCTCAACTCCTGTAGAAGAGGGGCTGCCGTGTTCGTCTGCTCATCCCTGTTCCCAGCTCTGTGCCCTGTACTGTGTGTGGGCAGTAAATGTTTGGTGAATTAACGGTTTACCATGAAGACTGTGTGATGGATCTTAAAAAGGAAATGATTGTTTCCAAATGACTATGTTCTGTGAGCTCAAGGAAATTATAGTTTTCAACTAAAACACAAAACTTTTTCCATTAGTATGCAACATAGGGGTGTGTAAGGTTTTTATACATTTAAGTTATGCAATTTTAGGGTTAATTTTCTATGAAAAGATTTTGAAAATGTAAAATACTTAGTGCAGTGAAATAAAATGTGAAAAGATATTTTCATATATTATTAATATAAAATACGTTTCCTTTTTCAGGTGGATTCATCATTCCTTTCCCTTTATGATAGCCACGTAGCAAAGGAGATTCTTCTTCGAGTGCTCACATTATTTCAGAACATAAATAACTGCCTCAAAATGGAAAGCCGTTTAGCTGTACAGCCTACTTTCACTAATGGTTCATTGTTTTTCCTGTTATATGGAGAAGAGTGTGCCCAGAAAATAAGAGCTTTAGTTCATCACCATGATGCAGAGGTGAAGGAAAAGGTTGTAACAATAATACCAACAATCTGATGGGTTGGTCACATTCTTCCAAAGAGAAATGCAGTCTGGAAATAGCACACATTAAGCTTCTTATTTCCCATCTTCCACATAAGGGGATACTTCCAGCTGCTGAATTTAAACACTAAATATCACATTTCGCCATTAACACAGCTATAACTTGCCATGGTCTTCAGCTTTATTTTGGACCATTTTATTGATACCAAATGAATATAAAAGCTTGTACTGAAACCATTTAATTTTGCTGTTTACTGACCTACTTTAGATATTTTCTCTACATGAAGTGGCAGTGACCTTTTTTACACATAAGCTACCCTTGTACTCTTTGAAGTGATTTGCAGTTACTCACCTGAGACTGCATTAGTGTATGGCTAAATCACTGTTTTTGAACTGCCATAGGAATGGCCTTGTTCTTTTAGTAGCGATGAGATTGTGAGCTCTGAGTCCACCTGCCAGCCTGGCCATACTGCTTTCAAAAGTCTATTCTAATCATTAGAATCTATTCTAATCACGTCTAGTCAATGAAAAACATAACCTTTTAGGACTCACCCACTCCCATTCAGTTCCAGTGTGTAAAGATGTTACATACAAAATACTGGGATCAATCAAAATGTCCATCTTTGGGCAGTTGATTAAATCAATTACTCAGTCTTTAAAAAAGAATGAAGTAGGTCTGAATGTGCTGATGTCAAAAGATATCCATGAAATGTGGTTGATTTTTAAAAAATGTGTATAAAAGAATATACTGTGATCCCATGTATTCTTTTAGATGACAAATATTTATGCTTATGTATCAACAGAACACTTCTAGAATAATACCCAAACTCCTGGGAGGTAGGACTGGGGGATGAGGAAATGACTTCTATGAATACCCTCTTCTACTGTTTGAATTTTTTACTATAAGCCTAAATTGTGTAATTTTTTAAATAAAGAGAAAAAAAATCACTCATAAGTTTATACATATTTTCTACCTTTAATTAATAGTACTTTATTCATTAATTTTCATCCATATTTTACTTGAGTAAAATTACAATGTATGAAAATTTGTTATTTTCAATAGTTTTTATTCTATAAGCTACTATAACAATTTATCAATAGATCTGGATTCAGCCAGGTTTTATAGTATTTAAGTTCATAACCCCTGACATGCTTAGCATTAAGTAAATCAGTAAGCAAGCAGAAACTTTACTACTTGTGTGTTTAAGGCAAAGCTTTAAGAGTACTTTAAATTTCATTTGTAAATAACATGGCTACAAGATTGTTTCCGTAGGAAGGAAGTCAAAAATCCTCAAACAGAAATATGTGTGTTTTCAGGCTTGTCCTGATACAGAAATCAAACTTTAGAGAAATATTTTTATAGTAGAAAAAGTGTTCAGTATAAGGTGAAAAATGGAAATTCTCAATGGGCTAGAGTAGTAATTGGTGACATGAATATTAGAATTCCCCAAAAGGCACATTTCTTTATAACAATTTTTAAAATCTGCCTATTTAATGAAAGTATGTATTCAAAATGTAACACATTAAAAACCAGGATTTGTTTTCATATGCTTTAGCACTCCGTCTCTTCTTTTCCTCTATCATTAGTTTGAATAAATGATCATACTCCCTAGAAATCAGAGCATTGATCTGACAATCAATGCTAGAGACAAAATGCTAGAGAAAAAGGGAAGTAATTTTTAACTATCCAGAAAGAAAAAGCACAAATACATCTTTACCTGTGTAGGTCATATCTTGGCTTTTAATAGGAGGGATGTCTCCTAATTGATGACCCACCCTTTTGGGCAGTGAGGCATAACAAAGTGTTCCTCAGTTACTACAGGAAGCTTCAATAAAATCTTACGTATTGGTATTGGTATGGACCCTCACTAGGAAATTGACTTAGAGGATAAGATCAATTAAAAGATACTGCATTGCGGCTGGGCTCACGCCTGTAATCCCAGCACTTTGGGAGGCCAAGGTAGGAGATCACTTGAGCCCAGGAGTTCCAGACCAGTCTGGGTAACATGGCGAGATCCTGTCTCTACAAAAAATAAAAAATTCAAAAAAATATTGCAATGCATATTAGACTGAATTGAGAGAAGACAATGGATTTGTCTTATTTTTCAAAATTTGTTTTCACTTTATACATACACCCTTCAAAATGTAGGTAAGTAAAAAATAAAGTGGAAACTACTCAATAGGGTGAGATTCTATAGGGAGAGATGAAGCTTGGTGTACTTCTTAATAAAGAGTAAATATAAAAGAATGTGAATGGTAATAAAAAATTACAGCTTGTGAGGAAGCCTAGAAAAATGAGGCAGGCCAGATGAGCAGAACTAGAACACAACAATTTAAAGTGCTTAGAGGCCCTCAGTTAGTACATGTGAATGTAAAAATAATATGAAGGCCATTCACGGAGAAGAAATACTTAAGCAAGATACACTTGGCTCACTTCATAAAACAGAGGTAAAAAGATGAATTTTCAATTCAGCATGCAGCAGCAAGGAAGATGCATGTTGGCTAGTATTCAGGCAACATGCCTCAAAGCTAACCTACCATAAACCTAACATCTTTATTCACATCTGTTTGGAGTAGAAAAGTTTATGCTTGTCCAGTTTTCATGAAGGTTTATTTTATGGGGGAATTTTTGTGCTTTAGTGCCCCCAAATCACATACATTGACGTATATTATATACACACACATTGTGTATACATTTATTTCCCCTCGACTGATTCACGTCTTTGTAGATAAAAATACCAAATTTTGATAAAGATCACTTACGTTTATTTTGGCTATTCCTCTCCAAATTTACAAAATGAGATAAAGTTGTTAGTCTTCAATGTTTAGTGTCCTAATAGAGAATGTTTAAATCTGTAGTAGGAACAATAATTATCAAAAGCATTAGCCTATTTTCAGCTTTCAAATGTACCTATTTATATTAGGCAGTGATATCTTAAGAAATCATCTTCTCCCTTATAATTCCAAAGTGCTTTTAAAAACTCACTTCACTATTTAAGGTCTACACATTTTTTGGAGGTAGGTCAAAATTATCCTCTCGTTGCATGTGAGGAAACTGAGGCACAATGAGCATCAGAGACTTGTTTCAGGTTACACAGAAAATCCATGACAAAAGCAGGATTAAAATTCAGATTTAGTGGCTAAGGTGGCATGCATACGTATGTGCAAGTAAATTATACAGCACTGCCTGAGTAGCATTTGGTATAGAAAACCCATGTTGACTATTTTGTACAAATAAAGTACCAAGACTTGAATCCGGAACATAGAAAGGGCCTCCAACAGGATCTAATCCAGCTTCCTCCCCTAGGAAGGTTCAGAATAATCAAGTGAATACAGAGCCCTTATCATGACTAAATCTCAGGTCAGTGACTCCCAGAATCACCATCTTTAAAAAAAAAAATCATTGGTATTCCACCCTGGCTTAATAAAAGGTAGAATCATGCTTAGTGGTCATTTACTATAAAAATATAAGACATCTGAATCATGTAAAACATAAAATACTTATAAATCTTGATATATTTAAAGTTAGAGCTAAGAGACCAAAAAAAAATGAGTGCAGAGAAAATAGAGAAAATTTAATTCAAAGCATATGGTCTATTAACATTTAATATCTACATTTATCTCTGCAAAATGTTTCATTGTGCTTAGCAGAAAATCTGACTTTTAGATTTAAAAACAGAAGACTGCATAAATCATATTCTTATAACCGTACTCTTTCTCATCCTCTACCCAATTCAGAGGGCTTTTGATTTAGGGATTGTAGATGTGCAATAGAATATACTGTTCCCCCTTTTAAAAATTTATCTCTATGGTGGTCATGGCTACATTAATGCCAAAGAACTGTACACTTAAAAATGGTTAAAATGGTAAATTTTATGCTATGTACATTTTACCATAATAAAAAAATTAAGTCTTTAAAAATGATAACTTAGCATGAACCCCTATGGTTTTATGATTACCAAAATACATCACATTTTTAACATTTAGCATACGAGCTGATCTTGATAGAGCAAGAACTGCTGTGTTATAAGCATGTGGAAGTCAATTTCATCATTTACTGTAATGTGAATGTAAGAAAGATATTTGTATGTGTAGGCCTCTGAAAAAAATCTAAGTGGGTGGGCAGCCTTGACTCCCCTTGTAGAAGGTCCTGAAGGATAGAAAAAACAGATTAATATCAGTTTTTTACAACCCCAGAAAATTCTACCACAAAAGTAGAATGCTCTAGTAAAAAATTTCCATTGCAGTGCTTATACCAGGATACAAGATTTAAAATCCACATTAACCAATTCATTATTTAAATAACCCACCCTAAACCCTTCTTTCATAGTATATGAGATGCTAATCATATTGGTAAGCAAATTATTACACAAAACATAAAACACACACTTGCAGAAGTTGTTTCCAAATGTAAAAAATCATAATATTCATAAATTTCTTAGTCTTCATTTGTTTTCAAATTTATATCAGATGATGCTTTTTTCATTTAAAGCATCTGTGCTCATATTTATTCAAAGTTTTCATCATCTGTATTTAGGTATCTTGATTCTCCATGCTTCAAGATAAAAAAATCTTCAGTCTTAAGTCCATATCTTTCTAGAGCTTCACTCAGTTTCACTGGAGGCTCTAAGTAATGCTAGCAAAGGGCAGAGAGAAGAAAAATGGAAGAAGATTAACGATATGTGTATTTGGGGTATATTTCAAATAAGAGTTCAAACTAAAATAACAGATGCTTAGTTAAAATAATGCCCTTTTTTTAAACTAAAGCATTAACAAATGAGTCTACTACATTTTCTAATACAGTTTGAGTCATTAAGTCAATAGAAATATTTATTATCAGATAAAAATCAATCAACACCAATACCATGTATATCAAATTTGGTACCATCTTGAACATCGTTGGATTACATGAAACCTGATCACTATTTCACTACATGAAATTCTGATCTAAATGGGAATCCATGCCAAAGACGCTATTAGAGAATTAAATGTTACCAACATTTGGAAAAACATAGAAATCTGAGATTGTGTAACTGTGATTGTGTATGTGTCTATAAACAAATGGTAAAGCAAATATTTTTGGCTGAAGAAGGGTTGTTATCCTCAAAACCTCTATCCAGATACAGAAACGGTAGTCTACAGAATGAAAGAGGATCCCAGAGAATAGAGCTTTGACAGGTGGGGTTTCATATATTCCCCTTTATTTCCTCACCTTTTCATAGCTCAATAAAAAGGGAAGACAGCGTACAGTGTGATTCACTGTTTTCACCCACTCAAATGTTTTCCAAATATATTGAGACCGTGTGAATATGGAATAAAGGTATTTATACCTTTTAATATCTTAATACTTTATTAATGAATGATAAATCATTTCATCGGTTATTTCTCTTTTGGTCTAAATCTTTATATTGCATAATAGCTATTTTTTCTTTATTCAAAGGGTTTATTCCTAGTTTCAGTTTGAAAAGTTGTAAAATGTGGAAGTACAAACCAGGAATAAAAAAATATATGTATATTAGTCTTTGATCTAATCACTAGTGAGAAATCTGCCTCTCCCCAGGCAGCAAGTATCTTTTGAGTGCCTACAAAACACGCCAGGCTAGTGAACCAAACAAAAATCCTTGCTTCACGGAGCTTCTATTCTAACACAGAGATAGATAAGGAATGAATAAGTAAGAAAATAGATGTTATCTGAGTGGTTGATAGGTTCTGGGGAGAGCAAAGGAGGAGGGTGCTAAGTGGGGGGATGGAGATTTAATTTTAAATACAACAGTCTAAGAAGTCTCCAAGAAGGTGGTATCTGAGCAAAGACCTGATGGAGCAGACTGCATAGGGCATTGTAGAAAACTATGAGAGCTGAGGCTTTGACTCCAAGTGTAATGGGAAGTTACCAGACCCGGTGGCAGAGGAGTGTCATGCTGTGCTTCAAGTTGTAAAGTCACTGCCCTCTATAGTGTTGAGAACAGCAGAATGGTAGCAGTGAAGGTGGTGAGAAGTGGTCAAATTCTAAATATAATCTGAAAGTTGAGCTGATTGTATGTGTGTTGGCGAGGGGGAACTGGATGGATGATATGAGAAAAAGAGGAATCAAGATTTTGGCCTTCCCAGACGTGGTGGCTCACGCCTGTAATCCTAGTACTATGGGAGGCAGAGGCAGGAGGATTGCTTGAGCTCTGGAGTTTGAGACAGCCTGAGCAAGAGCGAGACCTGTCTCTACTAAAGATAGAAAAAATTAGCTGGGCATGGTGGCGTGTGCTTGTAGTCCCAGCTACTCGGGAGGCTGAGGCAGGAGGAAGATCGCTTGAGCCCAGGAGTTTGAGGTTGCTGTGAGCTAAGCTGACGCCACAGCACTCTAGCCTGGGCAACAGAATGAGACTCTGTCTCAAAAAAAAAAAAAAAAAAAAAGATTTTGGCCTAAGTAACTGGAAAGTGGGAGTTGCCCTTTACTGAGATGTATAATAAATAAGTTTGAGGGAAGACGAGGAAGTTGGATTTCAGATTTAGTTCTAGGTACCTAATAAACATCCAAGTGGAGATGTCAAGTAGGCAGTTGGATATATAAACGTGGATCATAGTGGGTAAAATTCTGAACTAGAGAGGTACAGAAGACAGGTGGTACTTACAGCCATAAGACTAGATTCCATCCCCAAGGAAGTAACCAAGTAGAGAAAAGAAGAGGTTGATGGGCTGATTCCTAAAGCACTCAGTGTTTGGAGGGAGGAGAGATGAGGAACCAGCAACAGAGACTAAGAAGGGACAGCCAATATATATCCATTGGACTGCAGATGTGCTGACCCCTACGATTTCGCCAAATGTGGGAAACCCGACTGCATAATTTGCAGTAGTTGGGAACTGCAACACACTCTCCCCTAATTAAAAAAATAAAAAGGAGAGCCAATGATGGACTAGGAAAACCAAGGAAGTTTCTTGAGGCTTAATTTTAAATGCACAGGTTTGGTAATAGTTACAGGCCACACACAGGTCTTCTTTTTCCCTCCTTGCTCACTTCCAGGTTTATGGCTGTGTTTAAAGGATCAAGGATGCCTTTCAACTGACTACTGAGTAAGTTAACTATACCTTTGTTACTTATGAACAGATAGATAACAAGAATCTACTTTTAGTCTACTTTTTTTTTTTGAGACAGAGTCTGGCTCTGTTGCCCGGGCTAAAGTGCCACAGCCTAGCTCATAGCAACCTTAAACTCCTGGGCTCAAGCGATCCTTCTGCCTCAGCCTCCCGAGTAGCTGGGACTACAGGCATGCGCCACCATGCCCGGCTAATTTTTATATATATATATTTTTTAGTTGTCCAGCTAATTTCTTTCTATTTTTTTAGTAGAGACGGGGACTCATTCTTGCTCAGGCTGGTCTTGAACTCCTGAGCTCAAACAATCTGCCCGCCTCAGCCTCCCACAGTGCTAGGATTACAGGTGTGAGCTACCACACCCGGCCTAGTCTATTTTTTATACATTGAAAAGAGATCACTTTACCAATAAAATTTAACTTTACATAATAGCCTAAGTCAAGATTTTTTTCCCAAAATAATTCCCTAAATTATTTTAGTTTAAGAGATTTCAAAATGATGAAATTCTTGTTAAATGATTTTTCTCCCATGCTCTACAAGTCTTAGCCAACAATACACATATACAATTACCCTACACTAATAAATTTCCTTGCTAAACTATAACTTCAGTGTAGAGCATGATGTTGTGTGGATTTTGATGATATTTTAGTTGGCAGTAGACCCTTTGTCTTTAATCTGCCCAGATATAGCAGTATCTTTCTGAGTTTCTTCATAGGTCAATTCTCGACTGCTTCAACCATCTAGCAGATAACACTGGAAGTAGGCAAGAGAGGCTTTCGAATGACTGAGAGCTCTATCTGGTCATCTGAGCACTTCAGTCCACAAGGCAGGTAAAAATGCTCCATGGCCATGGGACCAAACAACTATATACCTATAAAACAAGACAATAGGTCAGAGATCAATATGAGCAAATGGGGAATGCAGATGAGCTCCCAGCACTCTGGATCCATCAATGGCACGGCAACTCCTAAAAAGGTCACTGTTTTACAATATACTACAATAGAATATATGCAAAATGAAGACCCTAGTCACTTAAAAGTTAACACAAACGTTATGTAATACCTGAAATGTATTTCCATCAAAAATAGTGATTTAAGTTTTAGTGCTTAAATACATCATCTAGGAAATCCACTCATCATCCCCCAGATAAATTAAGTATTGCTATATATGCAATTTTAGAGTGTTCCCAAGTTAAAGACATACTTAATCAGTTTATTTTATAGTAAGTAGCTATTGTAACAGCTTATATGCAAAAAGTCGTAAAGTGTTTAGAAATCATAAGCTAATTGTCCTCTCTGAAAATTCCATCTACTTTATAATGTAACAAATTCATAGCTGTTGAGTTTATTAATCAACATCAAAATGTGAACAAATTCCAAATTGCTGAAGGCTACATGAGTTTTTATTACATGTCTCATTAAGAAATAAAGATGGAGGTTAGATTTATAGCAGGAATAGTTCTTAAAGGATGAATAACACAGTAATTCTTGAAGATAGGTTTGTGATCCTTTTCTCATCTTCCCCATCTCAGTAAAGAGCACAACCGTCTACCCAATTACTCAAGCCAAAAATCTAAGTGTCAACCTTGTTTCCTTTCTTTGCATAGGTTTAATAAAATACTATTACTTCATCTAAGACACTGATATATATATATATGGAACATACACACAAACACACACACATATGGAATAAGAAACTGCCACCAAATATAGTGGTACGCTACTGGAAACCAATCTCAAACATCCCCCTTCCCTAAACACACACACACACACACACACACACACATTTACATTCTTATTCATCCTCCCCACCCCTGGTGGTTATTCATTTATCCATTCTATTCCCTCTCCCCACAGTGTGGCTAAGAACTGCTGCATCATAGCTCAGGGTTGCTGCGTCACTGGATAGGAATTTTGATTGGGGGAGGGGGAATAGGCAGGCAATGTATTAGGTAATTCTGGAACAGGCTGCATCTCTGGGACAGGGCAGGCCAGAAATGAGATAAGGGGAATGCTTGAAACAACAAGAAAACACTGGGTTCCTGCAGAGAGGCCGTGGGATGTGGAAGATGCCACAGAGAGCAAAGAAGCCAAGTTCTAACTATCTGTTTCTAAATTTTGCTCAGGGCAGGCCCTTGACCCAGGAAAGGAGAGAAAGCTTAATGCTATCCTCTGATTGATCCCGGAACCTTGGCCTGCAGTAGAGCTCTAGGATCTGGCTCCCCGAAGGAAAAATCAGCTCTTCTGTTTTAGTCTGGGAATAAAACCACATTTATCTCAATGCCTGGCACATAGCAGACACTGAATCAATGTTTACTGGGTGAATAACATTTCTAGAAAGTTCCACACTGTCTGTCTAGCCTTACTTCTCCCATCGCCGTCCGAGCCCTCCACTCTCCTGCTGAACTGACTCCTCACTGTTGCCCATGCTTACCACCTCTGAGCCTATGCTCTGCCCTTTGCTCCTCTGGAAATGCCTCCCTCCTTGCCTTTTCAGAGCCAAGTTCAAATGTCACTTGTTCCATGAAGCTCTCCTTGATTCTTCCCATCAGTGACCACTTCGTCTGTGCCACATGACAGCACTTCCCCCTTCCAACATCTGTGTCACATACATGTCTTCCATCTTCCGACAGAACAAGAGCCTCCTTGAGGGGTCAGACATGCTGGCTCATTTTTCTATTCCCCAGACCACACACACAGATTTTTGGTTATCTAAAACACATGCTTCTTTAACAATAGAAATAAGCCAAAAGAAAAACACACATTGAGGCTTTTTCACTGTATACAAATGTTTTGCTAATGCGTATGACTCACCATCCTAATTCGTATGACGACTGTGATGCCTATGCATGGTTTGATTCCACAATCTGGTGTCTGAAAACACCACTAGGGGACAGTGCTGCCTCAATCCTATCATTGGTCTGACACATGATCAAAGTTCTTTTTATCACAATCAAACTCACCTCATTTGCTAAGGCAAAAGTTCCCCAGTGAATTGCCACAGATTTCTTTGTTTGGACATCAATGTGAATCCTTACAGCTTCTTCTGGGTCTACGTGCTGATATTTCATAAACCACCTGATGAAACACAGCAATTTATTAATTCCGGCCTTTGAAATATACACTAAATTCTAATTACTGCTTCGTTTAATCAACTTTTAAGATTTTGCACTGGAATATGGATGTTTGAGAAATAATCAGCGTGGTTATTTTCATTTTCACTTCCCCTCCCTATTCCTTTGTTTGCTTTCGAATCAGCACACCTAAGAATTAAGCTATTTTGCCAACAGAAACAGTGATATGCAGTAGTGGTCCTGTCAACCACTTTTCAGCCACTGAACTCACAATGGATTCATCTAGGCACACTGGACTCATCTACAGAAGTTTTATTTTTTTTATTTTTTTGAGACAGAGTCTCACTCTGTTGCCCGGGCTAGAGTGCCGTGGTGTCAGCCTAGTTCATAGCAACCTCAAACTCCTGGGCTCAAGAGACCCTCCTGCCTCAGCCTC
>CAUYRT010017758.1:0-18815 GCA_963574885.1 Lepilemur ruficaudatus
ACAACTAAAAACATATATAGAAAAAATTAGCTGGGCATGGTGGTACATGCCTGTACTCCCAACTACTTGGGAGGCTGAGGCAGGAGGATCGCCTGAGCCCAGGAGTTTGAGGTTGCTGTGAGCTAGGCTGATGCCATGGCACTCTAGCCTGGGCAACAGAGTGAGACGCTGCCTCAAAAAAAAAAAAAAAGTGCATGATTATTGTTATAAGCCAAACAATATAGAAAATGAAGAAAGTGAACAGCCAGAAGGCCCAGGCTGCACTTCAGGAGACCCAAAAATATTTTTGCCTTTTAACTTTGCAAACAGTGCCTTTTGCCATTAAGCAGTCATTCTTTTCTGATGTAAAATCTATCCATTTATTTGCTCCATGGCATCTATATTTTCTGATTTTCTTAAAAGGGTTACCCTAATTTGAAGACTGTACATATATTATCCTAAAGTTTCTTCTAGTATGCTTGTTGTATTATTTTTACATGTAGATGTTTTATCTATTTGTCTTTCTTGGT
The DNA here is from genome assembly GCA_963574885.1 of Lepilemur ruficaudatus. NCBI lineage: Eukaryota > Metazoa > Chordata > Mammalia > Primates > Lepilemuridae > Lepilemur > Lepilemur ruficaudatus. Next base: position 510 of record CAUYRT010017758.1, read on the forward strand.
ATAGCATATGAAATAGGATTCAACATTTTTCTTCCAAATGGGTAAATAATATTGGTAGCATTATTAAATAAAATTGTTTAATTCATCTCTGAACTGAAATGTTCTCTTCATTATATTAAGTTCCCACATACCCTTGCATTAGTTTCTGGAGTCTCTGATCTGATTCAGTGATGTATTTATTTAATCCTATGCCAATTCTACATTGTTCTGATTACAATAGCTTTATAGAAGCTTCTATCATCTAAGTCTGCCATAATTATTCCTGTTCAAAATTTTCCTTGCAATTCTCAGTTACTATTCTATTTAACTTTACAATTATTTTACCTAGATCTCCCCAAAACCTTCTAATGATCTGAATTAGAATTAACACTGATTTATACATTAATTTGGGTAAGATAGGTAACTGATATTGCCAGTGGGGATATAAAATCGTACAGTTATTTTCAGAAAGTTTGGCAGCTCCTTAGAAAAATTAAACACATACCTACTGTATGATCCAGCCACTCCACCCATGTTGTATTTCCTTATTGTATTTCATCCAAGGAAATAAAAGTTTAGGTCTATTAAAAGACTGTCCACCTATGTTCACTGCAGCTTTATTTGCAATAAAGACAAAAACTAGAACCAACACATGTCCATTAACAAGTAAGTGGAGACAATCTGTGGTATATTTATATGATGGAATACTGCTTAGCAATAAAAAGAAATGAACTATTGATACACACTATACCATTGATGAACATCCATTATGCTGAGTGAAAGAAGCCAGACCAAAAAAGTGTACATACTGTTTGACTCCATTCATATAAAATTCTAGAAAATGAAAATTAAACTATAGTGGCAGAATATAGATGAGAGGTTACCTGGAGGTGGGATGACAGGCAGGAAGGATGGATTACCAAGGAGCAAAGAAACTCTGGGGGTGATGGATGTGTTTGTTATCTTAATTGCAGTGATGGTTTCAAAGGTGTATACACATGTAAAAACTGATCAAATTTTATACTTAATATACATGCATTTATTGTACTGTATGTCAGTTATACATCAGCAAAGCTCTTTTTGAAAAACACAAGGAAAAGCAAAGCAAATAAATAGAAAATAAGAGTAGGAGATCTTAAAAGGCAAGAGATTAAATTGATGAAAAGGAAACAAAGGCAAGAAGAGGTAAATAAAACCCAAAGCTGGTTCTTTGAAATAAAAAAAAAAATTCAAATGCACCTGGCATGTCCTGATTAAAGAAATAAGAGAGAAACTAAAAATATACAACATTGGGACAAAAAAGGACTAAGTCAACAGATACGAGATTAAAAGATTTATAAATGAAATTCCACTTCTTGTGATAGCAAACCAGGTAATAGTAACCAGCTGAGGACAATATAAAAAGCTGGATAAAGTATTTGTTTTACTAACTCAGCATTCTGGAAAAATTACACCCAAGGGATAAATCAGCATTTGGGGTTGCTTCTTTTCTGAGGGTTTGTCAATTACTGAAAAGACTGGAAGCTGAGCAGCATTTGACAGCCTAAAGGAGCCAGAGGGACAATACTGGCAACCAGAGCCTATCAAACTAGAAGACTAATAAATCCCCCTCACAAAAAGGGGTTTATCCCCTTGGAGTAAGTAGGAATTGAAAGTAGAGAGAAACCATCTCAGGGACTGAAGCCTCATTTTGAATCATCTCAATCTGTGAAAATGGATTAGTAATTGCTGGCAGCTGGAAACTCCTAGAAAACTGCCAGAAGGTTATACTGTATCAGTGACAGTCCAGCCAGGAGACACAAACCACACCAGCAATATGAATAGGGAAAATTGTAAAAAGTGTTAACCAGTAAATAAAGGCTGTTAATTACTAAAAGGGCTACAGAAGTAATAACAATGGAAAGCAGCTACTCTCTCTAGAATTTAAGTAGTGTAAAAAAAGAAGTTATTCAGAAACTTGGAAACTTTTGGGAGCTCTTGGGAATCCATAAGTCTTGGGACCAGGAGATACGTTAGAGAAGACATTACAAATATCTGTATGTGGTTATCCAATAGGATGGCCACATTTAAGGAAATAATTATTTAGGAAAATAATAGTCATCTGTTAAATAGAATTTTTGCAAATGTTAGTTTTATGTCAACTTGGCAAGGCCACAGTGCCCAGATATTTGATCAAACACTAGTTTAGACGTCACTATGAACGTATTTTTTTAGATTAACATTTAAGTCAGTAGACTGACTAAAGCAGATTACCCTCCAAAATGTGGATGGGCTTCATCCAATCAGTTGAAGACCTTAAAAGAGCAAAGACTGAAATCCTCCAAGGAAGAAAGAATTCTGTCTCCAGGCTGCCTTTGAATTTTAGCTGAAAAAATCAAGTCTTCCCTGGTGCTCCAATATGCCGGTTTGCCTACAGATTTTGGACATGCTAGCTCTCACAATCAAGTGAGCTGAACCCTGACTAATACACATGGTAAAATAATATTATCTGTTTCCAAACCTTATAACCACACTATAGTATGAGAACCCTGGGCAAAATCATGAAACAATGAAAATGTAGTTTGAAAAGCAAGTAAATCATTTATGAATTTACTTCACACTACTATTGCCTTAAAAGCTGCTGCTTCTTAACCCAATTATGGATGAACTCTACATGGACACTAACCAAAGAATTTAACAATATAGAATAACAAATAAAAGTTTAGAAAACAGAAAGCTAGCTTTGCGCAGTGACAGTATCGTGGCCAATGAGGCTTATTCAAGGCGTGATTATTGCTAATTGAAAACTTTTTTCAATACCCCACCAAGACAACTTGCAATATAGTCAGCATTTTCAACAGTCCCTATAGGGACTGAATAAAAAAAGAAAAAAAGAAAAAAAATTAAAGTAAATAGAAAACCAGATTTTTCCTAATGCTTTCCTGTCTCTAATAATTAAAAAAACAGGTATCTGATTAAACAATTGAAAAGGCTCACATTAACAAGTGGATCCTCATTTTATGCAAAGTTTAATTTGCCTTTAGCATTCTTTTAGCAGAAGTTCCTATTCTCCACCACTGGATATAAGAAGCTAATTAAATGCATTTTGAGATACATTTATTAAATGTCTTTTGTGTGTAAGGAGTTGCAGCTATGTAGAAGGCAGGCAGCAAGTGAAAAATTCACACAAGTTAGGAACATTTCAGCTGTTCCATGGCCAACCGAGTTGCATCAGAGACTAAATGCCCACTCTCTCTGCTCTCAAGAAGCTGGCAGAAAATCCCAAACATACATATAGTGATGATTCTAGACAAAGGAGAAGAGGGAGGCGGTGTACAGGTATAGAGGTTAAGAGTATAGACAGTGAATGATAACTCTACCGCCACCTCACTTTGTGACCTCGGACGATGTACTTAATCTCTCTGAATTTTGGTTTCTTCGTTTCTAAGATGGGGGTAATAACACAAGGGTTGCCAGGAGAATTTTGTGCAATAATGCAACTAAATCAATGAGCAGATTGCCTGGTACACAGGAAATGTTAAGCAATGTTTACAGCCATGCTTTCTTCTTAGTATTATCTATTGTAACAAACTAAGATTAGAGTGATGATATGCCAGGGAAAGGGAACAATATGAACAGGGATGCCCCTCTGTGGACACACAGGGCCCATGGTTAAACAACAGTTCCCACCGGCTAGAGGGTGGGGTGCACAGAAGAGAATGGCAAGTGGGAAGGAAGGCTGAAAAGGTACCAGCTTTGAAAAGTAAGTGTCACTCAACTAAAACAAGAGTAATAATGAAGTGAATTGTTCGTAAAGGAGAGATGGAAGCCCCATGATATGCTTCAGTTCACAATGAAATGAAAGAAGTATTAGCTGGCAATTATTAAACCTTGGTATCTTTGATTTATAACAATATTTTTTATTGTTTTAGATTAAATGCTGAGGTAGTTACAAAAAGATTTGTACACTGAACCCTCAAGCGAGTTATTTAAATGAATTGAAATCTGTTACAAATATTAGTACCTTTGGCTTAGTAATATAGCTAATTTATAACAATTATTGGGAATTTCCTTCCAACTCAGTGCTTTCATAGCCGACATTCAATATTTAGCCCCAAACAGGCTAAATGAATAGTGACACCATCTTGCCACTGAGATTTTGCCACATACATGCACCAAAACATGTATATGATTTAGCAAATTAATTCATATGCATTTTCCCACTGACAACTTTTCCTAACAAATGTGTTAAAAGATTAAATTCCCTTGCCTGAAACACCCAAATCTAACTATCTTTTATCCTTCAGAAAGTACACCGGGTCATCCACAAGCCCATTACTGTAGGAACTGCTACAGATTTACCCTCTTCCTTTTTAGAAAAAAGTTTTTCTTCAGCTTAAAGAAAGAAGAAAAGGAAAGGAGAGAGATGGAAATGGAAAGAAACTGTACCAGCTAAAAAGAATGGATGGCCTGGATAAAGAGTCCAAGTGTAATGTTAGCAAAGCTACTCAAGGCTAAGTTTTGTTTTATCTGTGAATGTGTTTATATAATTTTGAGTTGACTTATTTCTCTAGCACTTTACAAATGTTTTTCCACTGTTTTCTGGCCTTCAGATTTACTGATGAGAAGTTAACAGTCTTTTGAATTGTTCCTTTGTACGTAAAGTATCTTTTTTCTCTGGTTGCTTTCAAAATTTTCTTTTTATCTTTGGTTTTGAGCAGCCTTGCTTAGGAATGGTTTTATTTTTATTTATACTGCTTAGCATTCACTGAGCTTCTTGAAAATGTTTTTCATCAAATTTGGGAAATTTTTGAACATTATGTCTTCAAACATTTTTGTTGTTGTTACCCATTCTCTCCTTATTCTCCTTCTGGGATGCCAATTATACAGACATCAGACTTTTTTATATTGTCTGGAAGGTCCTTCATGCTGTGTTCATTTTTGTTTTCAGTATTTTTTCCTATGTGTTCCTCAGATTGGATCATTGCTACTGATCTACCTCCAAGTTCACTGATTTTTTTCCCCTCTGTTATATTCATTTTGTTATGAAGCCCAGCAAGCTAATTTTTTTTATTTCAGACACTGTATTTTCAATTCTAGAATTCCCCTCCCCCTGCTTTTTTTTTTTTTAATAGTTTCTATTTTTCTGGTCTTTTCATTCATTACAAACCTATTTTTCTTTATTTCATTGAGAACAGTTATAACAGTTACTTTAAAATCCTCATCAGTCATTTGAACACTTTAGGTCACCTCATGTTGGTCTCTGCTGATCACCTGTTTTCTTGAGAATGGGTAACATTTTTCTGATGTCATGTAATTTTGGAATGTCTACTGGATATTGTGAAAGTTACACTGCAGAGACTATGGATTCAACTCTATTCCTCTAACACTTAAAAGGAGTGTTAATGTTTTTGTTTTAGCAAGCAATTAACTTTGTGGGAGTCAAACTGCAACCTTTGTCTCTTGAGTGACAGCTCAAATCACACTTCAGTACTTTCAACTGTAGCCATACAGCTTTGGGCCTGACCCTTGGAGGTGTGGTTCAGGTGTTCAACATTGGTTGTTTTTTGATGCGTAGGCAGCCCTCTCACCCCCAAATAAACATGGAGTATTTTTAGTCTATTAGTTTAACTCAGAACTCAGAATGCATTTCTCATACAAACCACTCTATTACCTTGAGTGGCTATGTTAACTAACCTTTAGAAGGTCATTTAACCAATCTGCACACAAATCCACCTATAATTGCTCATTATTTACATAAGAAAAAGCAAAGCAGTGGCTTGGTTTTCTTTTTCTCATATAATCAAATAACTGGAAAAATAACTCTCCTATAAGATAACTTTAATCATGAAGTTTTCCTCAGTAAGCAAATATGCCAATTACCATTCTAAAATTCTAACAAAGGATGGACTTCTCTTTCTGGGTACAATGTAGAAGAGAAGACATTTACTCCTGTAGTAACCAAAAAAAAAAAAAAAACAAAAAAACACCCAGACAAAATAAAGATCACATTTTTCCAGGAGTCTGGCAGAGTATAGATGCAATGCAGCTGTGAAAGCATCTCTCCGTGGGCTCCCAATGTTTCTCCTCCTACTAGTCACTCCCTGTGTTGTCTCCTCCCTCCATGAATTGTTCCCTTCACCCATGTAATCTCTGAGATATAACAGAAGTGACATGTGTGGCTTTGAGGCTAGGTCATAAAATACAGCTGCATGCTTCACATTTTCATCATTTATATATCATTTGCTCTACTGTTGCTCTAATTCTCTTAGACTCTTAATCTGAAAATGGCACTAAATTGTTTCAAAGATACTACAGGACAGCTGAAGCTATGTTTTCTTATATTCTGGGTCTACATGTGGGCTGGATGCAACACCTGACAGCAGTGAAGAGCCAACTGAGCCTTTAAGTCTCAGTTTCCTTAAAGAGAATTAACACCAAATTTGTTCAACTATTTAGTGTTCATTTCACTCCCTGGCTAAATTAGAAGGTCCATGAGGACAGGCACGTCACTGTTTTACTCATCACTGCATATAGCCATTATTTATCACAGCGACCCAACAGAGTAGTCGCTCAGTAAATGCTCACTGAGTGAACAACTGAACCAAGATCCTTGTTCAGGATGAAAAAGGGTAATTTCTAGGCCTCAAACACACTTATTATGCCCTTTCTGTTTGACATCCCTCAGAATGTTGTTCTACCCCTCTCCCCCTCCCATTCCCTAGGCTAGGGCAGTAAGCACCACCACCTGACTTGGAACTGGGGAGGGGAGGGGTCCTTCTACACATATTCAACAGAAAAAAAGGAACAGAAAAAAGTGCTCCTTAATTCTGTTGTCATGGCTTCAGCAGTTATCATCTATTAAAATTCTGAACACATTTGCCATAGAAATATTGTATAACTTTTCAGGTGCAAAATAAGTTAAATAACCTTTTAATGAGCTGGCTCAGGAATGTAATGACCAGAGAACTGTTTCTATAAAAATGCGTTCTGAGTTTTGAGTTAAACCAACAGACTAAAAATGCCTTTTGGAGCATAGTCTGTTTGTAAGTGGAACTGTTTATGCTCCCAATACTAACATTATAAAACTGGTTGTTTGATACTATCCTATTAATAATTTTATCTATTACTAATGAAAGAAGACCTTAATAATAATAAACGTGTAGAATATTAGCTAATAATTTGTATGTTTTCCCCCACTATTTATTTTTTTAAAGATTTGGAACTCTCATAAAATTTACTACCACTGCTACCAGAGACCAAGTCAAATATTAAAAAATATCTTTCTACTTAAATAGCAGAAAACACAAATAGCACTTTCTGGTAGTCAATAATATTAACATCTAAACATAAAAGTAGAAGGCTCTTTATCTGAAATAAAAGTTATTTCTTAATTATAATAAGAGACTTGGATCACATGTTGGTGCAGTCCCCGAAGGTTCTGGCATGGGGAAAGTGCCTTCAGCTTTGGAGCTTGCTTGCATTGCTCTATGTATCGTGGTGATTCGGGGCATTTTCCTCACCACTTGGAAGAATTAGGCTATATTAAAATCCTTCAATAACTCATTAGGATTAATGACTCTGTAATATCACAGTTACGACATAACCAGCTATAGAAATATCACTGAGCTAAAAACTAACCTATTCTAGTCTGCTTCACAGAAAGTTCTGGAACACATCTCTCAATTTGGATTTCATCAGCCCATACAGGCATTGAACTCATCTAGGGCTTTCCCAAGATAATAACTGTACAACTATTCCTAAGGGAAGACATCAATTCTAGGACTGCCTTCTCTGGAGCAATCACAGCTCACTGCCCATTCTCTGGAGTCCTGATGTGATAACAGGGGAGTGACTGTCCTCTATCCTCTATGCACAAGCTTATTGTCATCCCTTTTCTTTCCAGAACTACACATAATATGGGCCAGGTTATTGCAGCACGTTGGGGATTAGAAGGGGACAGTCAAACATGCTGGTTAGGTAGCCTCAAAAGTATTCCTTTGGCTGCTTAAGTGAGGAAAGTAAGCCAGTCAAAAGAAGGTCCTGGTAGTCGAGTGGTCCATCTTAATCCCAGACCGCTCTGGGAAACGCTTTACAGTGGTTCCGTCCCAGTGTTGTAGAAGGAGAAGCTGAAGCCATCCTTCCAAAAGCCTGACTAAGAAGGAAAAATTATTGCTGCTCTAAAACTAATTGCCCATTAACTGAAATAACTGTTTTGGTTGATAGAATCATGACTTATTTTGAGGGTCTATCTCACATGTTGAGTTCTATTGGTAAACCCTAAGTACTAGGGCTGTTCCTGTAGTAAAACTGTCACTGCAATGAAGTTTAGAGAAAGAAAGCCTTTTAAATTAATGCTGATTCCTCCACTTCCTGTGACTGACACCATTGAGTTTATGATGGTACCTGTGGCAACATATACATATATCAAATCATCACATTGTACACTGTAAATATATACCATTTTATTTGTCAATTGAAATATAAAGCTGTTTATTTCCATTACAAAAAAAGGGTGCATGTGGATTCATTTTTCTCTAGACTGGAAAATAAAAAACTGAGTGAACTCAATGGGCAATATTCTAAAACCGCTTGTCCAATATTCTTAGTTTTTAAGGATATTTGTTTAGCATATTAAGGCCAATGGCAAAATTCAGTAGAATTATCAAAAGTAGTTCATCAGTTTTTGAGTTCAAAGTGTGAAATCAGCCTTACCCACTGCACCCGATGACTTTATTGTACAGATAGGATGGCAAGCCTTTCAGGTGAATGTTGTTATCCACGTACACATATTGCAGTTCTCGAGATCGACCTAAATCTGGATTAGAAAGAAAAGTGCTATAATTCCTATAAATAGGCATCATTACACTATGAAATATAAAAATTAATTCATAATATTAGAAATATTCAAAAATTTCCATTGTGGAAAAAAATGTAGGTTTAACTGTGAGTGTGAAATTATGTCAGCTGCAATATTAGATTCTGTATTAGAAAATACAACTGTAGGAAAATTACTTAACCAACTTAGACCTTGGTTTCTTAAACTGTAAAATGAGATAACTGGGACTAGAATATTATTAAATTTCCTTCCTGCATAAAAATTCTATGATGTTTTATAGACAATTTCAATTTAAAAATAAAGTTTGCTGTAGGTCATTTATTTTCATATTTCTCCATAGAAAATGTTATACAAAGTAAGTTGATGGGTCAGCCTAAATGAGCCTAGTTCTGCCCCTTGACAAAGACTCTTTGCTTGCAAACTTTAGTCAGGTTCCTAAACGCTCTCCCAGGTCCATCTGTGGATTTCCTTGTAAAATCCAGTTTTAGCAAAGAAGCATGCTAAGTCAGTTTAGCCAGAACCCCTCTCTGGATATCTGATTGGATTTCTCACCCTCCACCATCCCCCAGGTCTGCTCACCTTGTCTTCAGCAAGAATTCTGTTAGGTCAGATTAGCCAGAATCCCCCCTAACTCTTGATGTTACCTCTTACTGATTTTCCATCCACCGACCTCCACCCTGTTCCTTGGCTATAAATTCCTACTGCCCATGCCATATTCAGAATTGGCCCACTCTCTCCCCCACTGCAAGACACTGTTGCAGTAGTCCCCTTACCTGTGGTGATGGTTTCAAATAAAGTCTTCTTAAAATGCTTTAATAGTGTCATTGAATAATTTGTTCTTTAATAACCCATATCAAGATTTCCTGTGTCTCCCCTCCTCTGGGCAGAAAGACAGGAGGTGGGTGAGGGAGGGCGAGGAATCAGGTGCAGGACAGAACTGTCCAGGGCTGCAGGGGGAGGAAGAAGTGAAGCAGAACCCAAATCCCAGTCCCCGGTGAGGTGTGAAGGGGAATGGACAAGACCTATCGGCCAGTGAGGAGGGGCTGGAATGGGGGCCCAAAAAGAAGGGTCTGTAACAGCAACAGGAATGCCAGAAAGAGGCAGAACTCAAAAATTTCCCAGAGGTAGCAGGGCAATGGGGGCAGCAAAGACTGGAAGAGGATTAAGTGAGGAAGTAAGGCTCAAAGTTCGGAGGGAGATACCCAGTCAGTGTAGGCAGCAGAGACACTTCCCAGTGTCCACGTCATCCCTCCCCAGCAGGCCGAGGAGCGTCGAACCAGCTCTCCTTTCCACTCCTAGCACTCACCTAGTAGGGCTATTTGTCTTTATTGTCACAGAGGCACACAACAGAGTCCTCAGCAGTCTTGCTAACCCTCTGTTCCCTGAAGCAAGAACATAATCTTTGAAAGGTTTTCTAGTGTTCTGCTTGTGAAAATAGGAAAAAGGCCCAGATAGCTAAATTAGGAGATTCTTAGATAGCTAAATTAGGAGATTCATTTACAGTTCAAAAGAAAACATATTTACCCATTAAGGATCTTTTAGACACTATTCTATGCCTTGGGGATATAGATATGAATATGGCATTAATAGATATGAACACAGACAGGAAAAATGAAAACTGTAACGCAATATGGTCACTGCTATTAGAGAGGCTGGTGTAAAGCCTCATGGTTCACACATGGATTCTGGACAATTTGTCACAGGAAGTGGGAGGAGGATAACACAAAGCTGAGGTGAGGACGGGTTCCTGTGGGGGAGGGAAGGGAGGGATGACATCACCTCCTTTTCCTCCCTGGTCCTGTTACAGTAATCCTGCCCAGTTACAAAAAGAACCAAAACTTCCCTCAGAAGGGTTATGGCAATTTACATTCCCAAAAGCAATGTATGAGAGCACCTGTTTCCCCATGGGAAGCAAAACATGTCATATCTCTTAAATTCTGCCATTCTTATAGGTGAGATATGGTATCTCAGCATTGTTTTAACTTGTATTTTTCTAATGAGTTTGAACAGTTAAAAAATATGTCTGAGGGGCATTTTTACATATTTTTTTATGAATTCTCTATTCTTTTTCCCATTTTTCTATCAGGTTTTTGGTATTTTGCCCCTCATTTTTTAATAGTCTTTTATGTATTAGGGACATTAGGCCCATATCTGTGGTATATGTTACAAATATTTTTCCCCCAGTTTACTGACGGTGTATTTTGTCATTCAAAAAATTTTAAGTCTTTATGAATCAAATTTATCAATTTTTTTTTTGCTCTAGATTTTTAGTCATAGGTAGAAAACCTCTTCCTGTGACATCCAAGGTTAAAGCCAGAATTCACCCATGTTTTCTTCTTCTAGTGTTTGTATGGTTTCACTTTTCTTCTTTTTTACACTTAGACTCCTAATTCATCTGGAGTCTATTCTTATTATGCATGTGGTATAAAAAGCAAAGCTAATAATTTCTTTTTTTCCAAATGGTGATCCAGCTGTTTCAGCATCATTTATGAACTTTTTAATCCATCTTTATTCTAGTACACCAAAAAGAAAAAAAATATATAGCAGAGAAAAAAATCATAAAGTACATGGATTCCAGAAAAGAATAACTGTGTTGTTAAATCAAGCTGCAAATATGTAAAAAATAAAAGAGAAAACTCCAAAGATTTCACAACTGTTTGAACTAATAAATGAATTCAGTAAAGTTGTAAGATACAAAATCAACACACAAAAATCAGTAGCATTTCTATACACAAATAACCTAGCAGAGGGGAAAAAAAAGACAAGAAAACAATTCCATTTACAGTAGTACAAAAAAATTAAAATACCTAGAGATAAATTTAATCAAGGAAGTAAAAGATCAGTACACTGAAAACTATAAAGCACTGATGAAAGAACTGAATTATGAAGACACAAATGGAAATATATCCTGTGTTCATGGATGGAAAGAGTTAATATTGTCAAAATGTCCATATTACCCAAAGCAATATATAGATTTAATGCAATCCTTATCAAAATTCCAATGGCATTCTTCACAGAAATAGGAAAAAGAATCCTAAAATTCCTATGGAACAACAAAAATCCCCCAAACAGCCAAAGCAATACTCAGCAAGAAAAACAAAGCTAGATGCATCTCACTTATAGAGATTTTAAATTATATTACAAAGCTATAGTATTCAAAACAGTATGATACTGGCATAAAAAAAGAAACACAGACCAATAGAACAGAATCGAGAGGCTGGAAATAAATCTACACGTATATGGTCAACTAATTTTCAATAAGGGTACCAAGAAGACACAATGGGGAAGGAAAAGTCTCTTCAATAATTGGTGCTGAGAAAACTGGATTTCCACAAACAAAAGAATGAAAATCTCACACCATATACAAAAATCAACTTAAAATTGATAAAAAACTTAAATGTAAGATCTGAAACCATAAAATCCTAGAAGGGAATGTAGGAGAAAAGCTAGCTCATCAACATTGGCCTTGGCAATGATTTTTTTTGTATATCACACCAAAAGCTCAGGCTACAAAAAAAGAAAAATAAATGAGACTACGTCAAACTAAAAAGTTTCTGCAGAGCAAAGAAAACAATCAACAAAATGAAAAGGCAACCTACAGACTAAGAAAAGATAATTTCAAACCATATAACTGATAAAAGGTTAATATCCAAAATTTATAAAGAACAGTTATAACTCAATAGCAGAAAAATGAACAACCAGATTAAAAAATGGGCAAAGAGGCCAGGCACAGTGGCTCACACCTATGATCCCAGCACTTTGGGAGGCTGAGGCAGGAGGATAGTTTAAGCCCAGGAGTTCCAGGCTGCAATGAGCCATGATTGCACTGCTGAACTCCATCCTGGTTGACAGAGCAAGACTCTACCTCTAAAAAAAAAACATGGGCAAAAAAAAAATGTCTGTCTAAACAGACATTTCTCCAAAGAAGTTATAAAAATGGCCAACAGGTATATGAAAGGTGCTCAACCTCACTAATCATAAGGGAAATGGAAATTAAAACCACTATGAGACATCACCTCACACCCCTAATGATGGCTATTATCAAAAAGATAAAGAGAAAAAAAAAAAGACAAGAGATAATAAATGTTGGCGAGGGTGTAGAGAAACGGGAACCCTAGTATACTGTTGGTCAGAATGTAGATTGGTACAGCCATTAAGGAAAACAGTATGGAGGTTCCCAAAGAAATGAGAAATAGAACTAACTACCATATGGCTCAACAATCCCTCTTCTGGGTAGATACTCAAAGGAAATACAATCACTACTTTGTAAAGATATCTGCACTCCCATATTCAGTGCAGCATTATTCACCATAGCCAAGATATGGGAACAACCTAAATGCTTCTTGACAGATGCACGGATAAAGAAAATGTGGTAGGCCGGGCGCGGTGGCTCACGCCTGTAATCCTAGCACTCTGGGAGGCCGAGGCGGGTGGATCACTCAAGGTCAGGAGTTTGAAACCAGCCTGGGCAAGAGTGAGACCCCATCTCTACTATAAATAGAGGGAAATTAATTGGCCAACTAAAAATATATAGAAAAAAAAAAAAATTAGCCGGGCATGGTGGTGCATGCCTGTAGTCCCGGCTACTTGGGAGGCTGAGGCAGAAGGATCATTTGAGCCCAGGAGTTTGAGGTTGCTGTGAGCTAGGCTGACGCCACGGCACTCACTCTAGCCTGGACAACAGAGTGAGACTCTGTCTCAAAAAACAAACAAACAAACAAAAAAAAACAACAAAAAAGAAAATGTGGTATATATTAAGCCTTAAAAAAGAGGGAGACCCTGACATTTGCTACAACATGGATAGACCGAGAGGACGTTATGCTAAGTGAGATAATCGGGATACAGAAACAAAAATATTGCATGATCTCACTTATATATGGAATTTTTTTAAAAAAGAAATGGTTCAAATACATAGAGCTAGAGAATAAACAGTGGTTACCATGGGTGGGGGATGGGGTGGTAATAAGGAGGGGCAGGTCAAAGGATGGAAAGTGCAGACATGTAGGTTGAACCAGTTTAGAGATCTAACGTACAACATGAGGACTAAGGTTAATAAAATTGTATAGTATTAGGGATTTTTGTTAAATAGATTTTAGCTTCTCTTGTCACAAAAATGTAACTATGTGAGATTATAGACATGTTAGTCTGCATCTCTATAGTAACCATTTTATTATTTGTATCCCATAACATTTCATTGTAAACATATATATATATATATATATTTATATATGTATAAGCTTCTGCAATAGAAAATAACACTGAACAAAGATCATAAATCTAGAAAGGAAAAATGTGCCTCCCATACACATATTTTTATGTACTTTTTAGTGGGTAATGGTTTTAATAAAAATATTTTTGATGAGTTTGCCTCCATTAAAGCCAGAAAAGTACAATTATAATAAATTCTGGCTTTAATACAAATAAAATACGTAAACTTAGAAAAATATCAAGTTTTAATAGTCCCATTTTCAATTTTTGATTTTTTCAAGTATTTTAATGCTCTCGAAAAAAATCAAAATGTCTAGGGGAAAAAAAATTCACAGGAGTATCCGTTTTTCCTTTTGCTTCATGCACCAAACGTCTCAACATGGCACTGCCACATTCTTTTTTTTCATTTTTTTATTTTTTTTTGAGACAGTCTCACTCTGTAGCTCTTGCCAGAATGCAGTGGCATCATCACAGCTCACCGCAAGCTCAAACTCCTGAGCTCAAGTGATCCTCCTGCCTCAGTAGCTGGGATTACAGGAGCATGTCACCACATCTGGCTAATTTTTCTATTTTTTGTGGAGACAGGGTCTCACTCTTGCTCAGGTTGGCCTTGAACTCCTGATCTCAAGCGATCCTCCTGCCTCAGCCTCCCAGAGTGCTAGGATTACAGGCGTGAGCCACTGTGCCCAGCCCAGATTCTGTCTTTATTCAAAATTTTGATATTTTGCTTGCCATAGATGTCTTTGCATAAAATTTTATTTCTAAAAATACTATATTAAAATATGATTTACCTTTAAAAAATAAAAATAAAGGTATTAATCCAGAAGAGGTGTGTCCCTGAAGAATTAGCACACTGAGGGGGATAAGAAGGCCTATGTGTCTGGTCTTTCACTTAGGAGGCCTGTGAGCAGAGCCTCCATCTGTGCATATGTTAAACGGCATAACAGTACCTGGTCCTTCAACCTTACTAGGTTATAAGGATTAATGAATGTGGAAGCAATCTGTGAAGTTTAAATCACTATGCAATATGTTTTTTAATCATCAGAATACAGAAGTACCAAAACATTGTATAGTGCTACATTAATAAACGTGTATCGACATATCTGCTGGTATAAAAGGCTAGACATTTATAAACATAGATGGGAAAAATATAAATACAAGAATCTACTTGCAATGGAAAAGGCCTCAAAATTACACTAAGAATTCGTATTTTAAATTTCTTCACTACTTCTCTGATATGTATACAAATCCTTAATCAAAAATAGAAATTTGTAGACTTTAAAGGCATATAGAAAACTCAGGAATTTTTAAAAAAATGAAACTGCATTGATAAAATGCAAATAATCTCTGGTCTCCATGTGCCTTTTGGAGCCCCTAGGGGGCTCAAGGAAAAAGGAAATATTCTTTCCTTGGGTTTAGGCAGTGATAAGGAGTGTAGCACGCTCATGAAGACAGCAAGAGCACAGACTTGGTGTCACACAATCTGGGTTTGAATCCTTGTTCTACTTACTGGATTGTGGCCTTAGTTTCCTCATCTGTATAATGGGGAAAATAAAGCGGTCCCTCAAATTTAGTGAGAATTACTAACAAAGTTTAAAAATTATCAAGCATAATTCTTGGCACACAGCCTTCTCCAATATATGGCAGTTATCTATTATTAGTAAGTGACATATTGGGAAGTTTGGCCTACAATAGAAAGGTCAATTAAGAGAGAATTCTCTTTGGCATGCAGCAAATGATACTAACACTTTTCTATACTTTAATTGCACAGAAAAGAATTGGAGGCAACAGCTTTTAGAGACTGTGCTTCATTTCCTCAAGCAAGAATATAAAATGGGACATGACAGAGGAAGCAACTCTTCTCTAACATACCACAAAAGAGCTTGTGCAAATTAAATGAGGAAACATGCAAAGATCACACTACAAAGTTAAATAAAAGTTGACACTTGCTACTTCTTATATACATTAGTCTTCTTTCCTATGTTAGTTTTATAGAGGAAAAAATGAAGAATCAATAATTTAAAATGCTATTTGGTTTAGGTCTTATGTCAGGGTCTCCACATTCCAGAGAAATCGGTTTGCACCTCCTGACCACTTTGCCTGGGGAATGTAATGTCTTAAATATGCCCATAATGGCATAAATTATTTTATGTTAAAGCTGAAAGAAAACCAGTATCAGTTATGCTCAAATCTATTATACATTAGCCAGCATAATGCCACCTGGACACAAGTATTTAATACAGACACTTAAACTTTCCAAATAGCACAATCTGATATAGAGCGGGGAAAGGCAGTACTGAAATTACATGATATAGTGGACTCTGGAGTCAGAACTGAGTCTAAAATCTGGTTTTCCACTTACTAATGGCTTCCTGACACCAGGAGAAATGAAATGCTAAGGGCCTATTTCCTCCAGTAGAATGCGATAATCTCATAGACCGGCTATGAAGATTAAACACTGTATATAGTACCAAGCTTGATTCCTTGAAAAATAATTGGTGCTCAATACATCTTAGTCTTTTACCTCCCTCTTCTGAATACAAAGAGAAGATCACAAAACAGCACAGGATTATAGAGAGAATCAGGCAGCTCCTTTGTTTTAGCTGATACAGCACAGCCTGCTGGTGAGGCTGAGACACCTATACACTTGGCAAGGTCACAGGCTGTAAAGGTGGTGGTATGACAGCCTCATGAAAGTATGCTCTTGGCCAGAAAGCAGTCCGCTGGCAGAAACCCTCAAGCACAATGAAATGGCATTTTTAATCATTATGAGGCTGAAATATGAGTATGTTCTTCATGAAAAAGCTTAGAGATATTTCTTACACTCTTACCACAAAATCTTAATAATTAACATTGGAAGAGACCATTCATCTACTAGCCAATGAGGTGGTTTGTTTTCTTCCTTCTATTAATATCAATGCATCAATACCTTGTAATAAATATACCATGCAATAATATTTTTTAAAGTTCTTGTGCAAAAATGCTCCGTATGTAAAATTTGTAAAGCAAGGAAGTTGTCCATCTGCATAGATGCTAAAGCCATAAAGAACTTTTTCATGTGGCTTTTTAAAGTACTTTACTATGTCTAAAATATTTCCCTTTTTCCTTCCAGACTCACAGATCAAAGTTTGTTACTTAGAAATCAGGAAAAGCAAGGAGTGTTGCATAAAATCCAATTCCTTTTTTTTTGTTTGCTTTTTTTTTTCAACCTTAAGGCTCTTGCATATGTCGCAGTCCACATGGCTGAAGATGGAACAAAAAGGTCCTGTGTGTCTACGCTATTTCTCTTTTAAACATACTGTAAAAGCAAGCACAGACAGAATAGGATCTGTGTTTACTGCACACTGAGCAGTATGAAACTCATCTACTTTGTCAAAAGGTGAATGATGTATTCTCTTCAACAAAATGATGAGGCAATAGAAACCACAACATCAAAGCAATAGGCCACGATAGGTTGCTGGAATGCCCTATCAATGGTAAATCAATTATCATAGTTCAATAATTGAGAGAGATTAGTCATAATTACAACATTTTTAATTACTATAAAATGTGGGTTTCTACACAATGAATTCAGACTAATTTACAATGTATTCCAAAATAATTTTTAAAATTAATTTAAATTGCCTACATGCCTTTTACAAAGAGAACTCTACAACCATGTTTTCAGAATAATCAATTTTTTTAAGTGCTAGCTTCTTTAAACATACACACACTCCAATAAATCTTTTATATAGCCATAGTCTTTCTGATCTATTCAGCTTTTACAAAATAAGACTTCCAAGTGAATTACAATTTAATAAGATACTTTATACACAGATCAATAACTGTTAAATTAAAATAAACTGATCTAACGAATTTGAAGGACTGAAGGATTCCTTCGCTGTTTGTGTAAATATTCATGCTTCAGCATCCCTATTTCTGTTGCACAGTCCAGATAACAAAGAAATGATGACCAATGGGCCAGGCACTGTGCTAGGTGCTTGGGGTACAAATGTCAAGACACATAGTCCCTACCCTTTCTTACAGTCCAGTGAAAGAGTAAAAACTGTTCATGTTGACCGCATGCTTCTGCAGTACTTATCAGTGATATTTGTTTTATTTTTTTTAATTTTTTTATTAAGGCAAGTATGAGGTGAAGTTTATTGAGGGGGAGCAAGATTTGATTATAGAGCAAGAGCAAGACATAAGTTTACAAAGCATGATACATACACCACAGATGATGACAGGTCCCCTTGTCACAGCAGAAAAAGAGCTTGGTTACGGTCTGGGTCTGGTTTTACGGTGTCCAGATAGGAACCTCT
>CAUYRT010017760.1:0-45127 GCA_963574885.1 Lepilemur ruficaudatus
GAAAGAGCAGATTTTCCCAATAAATAACAAATAACCACGCTAAGTCACACAAGTAGAAAATGCGCTGTCTACTACTTTTTTTCCTGAAGATCATATAGTAAAGATATAATTTGTGGAAAGAAAATATAATGTAAGGGTTTCATTCATTCATCATAATTTTTTTTTTTTGAGACAGAGTCTCGCTCTTGTTGCCCGGGCTAGAGTGCCATGGCGTCAGCCTAGCTCACAGCAACCTCCAACTCCTGGGCTCAAGCGATCCTCCTGCCTCAGCCTCCCGAGTAGCTGGAACTACAGGCATACGCCACCATGTCCAGCTAATTTTTTCTATATATTTTTAGTTGGTCAATTAATTTCTTTCTATTTTTAGTAGAGATGGGGGTCTCGCTCTTGCTCAGGCTGGTCTCGAACCCCTGAGCTCAAACGATCCTCCCACTTCGGCCTCCCAGAGTGCTAGGATTACAGGCGTGAGCTACCGCGCCCGGCCTCCTCATGCGTATTTTTTGAGCAGCTTCTGTGTGCCCAACACCAGTCTAGGCCCTGGATACATCGCAGTGAGCAAAGAGGACGGAGGCGGTGTGTGCAGGAAGCTTTCTCTCTGGCGGGGACCAGCAGATAAAGGAGTATCTGTACAAAGTCAGGCCAGAGCGCGGTGCGGATGATGAGGCGCGTCAGCGTGTGCAGGGTGGTCCGGGCAGGCACGGCCGGGAGGGAGGCCCTTGCGCTGAGAGAGGAATGAGGAGAGGGGATGAGCTGGAAGGAACATTCTGGGGGGAGAGCAAAGCAACCTTGAAAGTGTAGAGTAGGCAGAGATAACGCTGGGAACAGAGCACAGGCAGGTAAGAGAGGGCCCGTAAGACGAGGACAGGACTCTGGGTTTTAGTCTATGGGGGGAGTAGATCCCGCGGTGTGAGGCGGACAGCAGCACTAGACTCCACGTGCGTGTTTAAAGGGTCTTTCCAGCAGCTGCACGGAAATTCAACTGCTTGCCGCAGGAGTAGAAACTGGGAGACCCTTGCCAGTGCTCTTGGATCCAGCAGGGGGGAGACGGGCAGACTGCAGACAGGAGGGGCAGTTGGACGGGATCTGTTCCAGGGGGATTCTGAAGGTGGCGCCGACCAGCTTGGCAGGTGCCAACCAGAAATGATCAAAAAGTGTGCGGTTTCGATAAAACATTATGGGAACCTTCTCTTTCAAGATACGTAGTCGGAAAATTGTGCTGTCAGCGTGATTTCTGCATTTCCTCACTCTGCCCCAATACGTGTTTGAGATGGCTTTTAAAGGTGTTGGCCCCTGTCTAACACAACGAGGGGACAGTGATCCAAACCTCAGTGGGTCTCTCCTGACTCGCTGAGTGATTACAGAACCATCATCAAATACGTACGTGCCTGAATATTCCTGTCTGCCATGGAGTTACCACGGCTCATCATTAACCTCATCAACCTAGGGATTAAGAGGCAGACCCACGTAGTACTTCGTGAATCCCATCAGAAATGCAAAGTGTAACTTCTGCACAGGTATCCAGCTGTGGTAACACCCACAGGGGATAAACTTTGATTAGTAGGTAAGATTCATTCCCCAAAATCCCAAGCTAAAGACAATCTTTAAACTTATGTCAGTTTAGTGATATATTCCAAAGTTTCTGTTCGAGTTGGCTGTGACTTATTGATTCATTCTTGCTTTCAGGCAAAAGGGATTGATTTCTTTTCTTGTGAAAGTCAAAGTCCCTCATGCCAGCCTTGATCATTCAATCACAAAATACGGTTAGCCATCCATGATCCCTTGTGCTGCAAATTTCCCTCATTGCAATAATTTGAAAAATAGTTCAAATGAACCTCTTCCATTCAAATGCGCCTCTTAAGTCAGTAAAAACTAATTAATTTCTTGATGGGATGTGGAGAAAACGGGTGCTTAAATAAGAAGCAATACTGATATAACAAATTATCATTCATGTAACACCCAAATAATGCGAAATCGGACAAAAACAATACTTAGGAAATTTAGTCAATCTCACGGTACCATGTGCTTTATCTGCAGCGATGACATAAACAAGTTACCCAAAATTCTAGCCGAAGAACAATTAATATAATCGATGCTAAAAAATGTCTTGTCAGAGCAAATGCTTAGAATATTACATAAAATGAGTAAGCAGATTGGAACCAGACATCTCATTTCCACCCGAGATCTAGCGAGTCAGAGGTAAGCAAAGCTTATCTTCCCCAAATTCCTTCACATTCACGTAAGAATTCTGTTCTGTTTTTAAATAACATTCACGTGTATTAAAGGACACAGTGTGCGCGCGATTGCTGGAAATACATCACTGTAACAGAGGGTTTGGTTTAGGAATGTTATTCTACAATCATTTATTTTATGTGTTTGAAAGACCTAATAATAGTAAAACAATGATGCTCTTCCTATACATGCTCTTTCAATATTATTTTATATACTTTAAATTTTGATTATAAAACAAAGGAGTATTTCAATTTTAGGGCTGAACACATAGGGTCCATGAAATAAATCTTAACAAATACTACTGTGATCCCAAAGTTGCTCCAATAGTTTTGGCAAGCTTTGTAAACTTTACTTATTTACATAATCTGATTATAAAACCTACTTCAGACTGGAGCTAGAGAATCATCATACACATACATGTCAAAAAAAGGTTGATGTTTTGGGACTAAGGTAAGAAAGTTATTCCATTAAACATGGGAATGGATATAATGAGAGGGTATAGCATGTTAGTGTACAAAGGAATACTAGAAAATGGAAAAAAGACTGCTTAAATAGATAATCAAATTATTTTATCAGCAATTCCTACAAACAAACCAAAATATATGCAAAATA
Source organism: Lepilemur ruficaudatus (assembly GCA_963574885.1). NCBI lineage: Eukaryota > Metazoa > Chordata > Mammalia > Primates > Lepilemuridae > Lepilemur > Lepilemur ruficaudatus. Next base: position 2,842 of record CAUYRT010017760.1, read on the forward strand.
ATTCAGGTGTAGATAGTATACATTAAATCCTCTGGTCTAACCAAAAGGCATTTTCTCTTTAATTTTTTTATCAGAAAATTACCAGACAGAGAGAAAAATAAAGCAGTATGTACAACTATTGATACATGTATCTTGATGTCAATGGTAGATACACAAATTGAATCTATACATGTGATAAAACATGATGAATTATACACATACATTCTACCAAGGTCGATTTTGTGCTTTTGACATCGTTCTACAATTACTTAAAGCGTAACCATTGTTGGAAATTGAATACATACGATTTCCCTGTGCTATCTTTGCAACTTCCTGTGAATCTATAATAATTCCAAAAGTAAAAGTTTTTTACATAATAATAATACGGTTGAAGGAAACTTACCTTAGAACATTGCTTGTGATTCTGGCACCAAACCAGGGAACCATTGTTCTGCAAAAAGAAAAAAATATATGTTGACCTATTAAATAATCTTCTAATAGAAAACCACACATACATACACTTACAATTTCTAAAAATTATCATTTATGTGTATAATTTTTAAATATTTGTATTTTAACAAAGACCAGTCTTGCAAACCTGATATTCCTGTCTTCCCTAGACAGAAAATGTGTTTCTAATGTAAGTCCTATTTTATCATCGACTTCATGATATAAGCAAAGACATATAAAATAATAAAGATTCCAAGCTGTCTGAAAGGGAAAAGTATCTGAGCCAGCTTGCACGGTGTGCTGAGCAATGACATGCAGCCCAGGAGGAAAGTGAACACTAGACTTTTCTTCCACAGTGAGCAGCTTTAGTAAATGTACAAGTTAGGCATTGTGGACACTTTTGATCTCTATCGATTTATGACAATAAGACTTGGAGGTAGAGAGAAATATTTCCTATGAAAAGCCTTTATTTTCCCTTTCACTAAATGCACGACCATGGACAAGGGATTTCATATCTCCATCCCTCAGTTTACCCATCTGTAAACAAGCATAAAAGCAGTGTCTCATGCATCAGGTCACTGCGCCAGCTAAATGGCATAGCACATGCACACAATACGTAACAAATATTGGGACTATGATTTACTGTCCTCAACGTTAGAATTTCTGCCTGAAAACCTCTTATCCCACATAACGAAAATTTTGGTCAGTGTTCACTTTGGCTGTGATATTTTAAGTCACATTGTGCCAGGCTGGAGTAGTGGGTACAACTCGTAGAAACCATCAAACCAGTACATAAGACGCCGTGACCTCGGTTCTCTGAAGGGCAAAGTTGGAGATGAGACAAAATCATCCATTTCCTAGGTGTGAACGTCTAAAAAACTTTTGATTTGAAGAAGACCAGCATGCATGGTGTAGTATTACATGTGTTTGCAGCTACAAGAAAAGAAAATTGAACTAATAATATATCTTTTAAAAATATTTTTATGACAAGTTTATTGAAATATGACTCACACACCATAAAATTCACTTAAACTGTACAATTCAGTGGTTTCGAGCATATTTGGAAGGCTATGTGACCATCACCAATAACTCATTTTAGAGCGTTTTCATCAGCCCAAAAGGAAGCCTGCGCCCGTTCACAGTCACGCGCATTCTCTCCTGCCCCCAGGCTGCCTCACCCCGCAACTGTAAATACTAACCTACCTTCTGTTCTTACATAGTCGTCTGTTCTAGACATTTCACATAAGCAAAATCATCCAATGTGGGTCTGGCTTCTTCCACCGAGCATGACGTTTACATTATGCCAAATGCTACAGCAACTGTTACTGCAGTATATGTCAGTACTTCATTCTTTTTAATGTCAAATTCTATTGCGTGGATGTACCACATTTTGCCCGTCCACTCCCAACAATATATCTTAATATGTCCCATTCCCAGTGATAATGTACCTTGGGTACAGGATCTCAGAAACCTCTAAGTAAGCCTTAACTGTGCAGGATTAGAAGCCGTCCTCTCTGTGTGAAGGTCACTGGCTGAAGACACCTCCGTCCCATATTAACACTTTAGCTATCGAGCCTCTCTACGCTCAGCCCTAACTCTCCTTCAAAGCCCTAACTCCCAGTGAGCCTCACACACACCTGGCGTTTGGGCCAATCTAGGGGCCGCCTCCCTTCCCGCCCACGGAGCTCCACGCATCCTCCGTGGGCCCGCACCGCTCCCCCACTGTCCGGACAGGCAAGGACTGAAGCCGGGGACATGCGTGAGCAGGCTGGGGTGAAGTTAAGTATGATTTTTGGCAGGGTTTACACCAGGGAAATAATGAGGCTGGGCAGAGGCCAAAGCTGGACAAATAATGGGCATGGTTTAATCACTGGAAAACAAGGTGTCGGAAAAGGTGTAAGAAAGAAAGTAGGACGTGTGCCCTTTCATGAAAGGAGTCATCACCCTGGTAACAAACTATAAGTTCATGGGGCAGGCAGGGGGTGGGGGTCACACAGACTGAGGCGTGTTTCTGAACAGGGTGACAGCTGCCAAAAGCGGGGCCCAGACGTCGGGAGATGCGGAATGCAGGCGCTGGGAGTGGGATGGGCAACTTTCGGAGGACCTCCCTCCTGCGTGATGGCCTCTCTTGGTGTCTTCCAACAAGGGCACATCCTCTGGGCCTGGGGCAGAGGTGGCTCCTGCCTGGATTTGCGGGAACCACATCTGTGCAAGTACCTCCTGGCCCCAGCTTGAGGGTGCCATGTGCATCCCCAGTGACGGAAAGCAGGGAGGCGCCGTCCGAAGAGACTTGGAGCTAACATGGATGAACTCAGACCTTGGACACAGGGTCAAGGCCGGTTCCTGACGATCTCGTTCACCACAGCCCTTGTTTGAAGACTTGCGGCCGCCTCCGGTCAGGCCAGCGAGTCCTGCTCCTTGGGCCAGAGACCTGCACATCGGTGCAGATTTCACCTCCTTCCCTTCCAGATATTTCTTTTTCCTAGACAGACGGACAGGATCTCACCTCTGGAGGAGAGACATGGGCACTTCAGTGACCTCTGCAGTTGCTGCACCGCTCTTGGGGAGTGTCACACCGTCTCCTGCTGGACGACGTATTTTCTTTTGTCTACATCCTGGGTCCCCAAGTGGACGGTGGTCCTAGAGATGGGACTTCACATTTCGTCTCTGCCTGTCTGTGTCACGTCAGCCACGAGCGCAGCTTCTGGGCCCCAAGTGATGGCGCCCGTCCCAGGCTGTGCAGGACCGGGGCTTCAAAGAGAGACATGGCAACGGTGGCCTGCCCCAAATTGTTGGTTCATGAAATATTACTAGTGCGGTGGCACGCCACTGACTATTATTATTATTGACCACATCTACGTGGCAGGCACTTGCCTTGCCGTTTTACACATTCATCCCACGTAATGACACACGCCTCCTGTATCCACTTCATAGTTAAGAAACCAAGTAAAATATCCAGGCCCACGAAGCCAATAACTGAACTCAGCAGAAACTAACAGAACAGGTAAAACCTCAGCTAAACAAAGGAGTGAGAGGGACACTCGCTTTTGAAGGAATTTCCAGATGCATAATCTTGGAAGGAGAGGTAAAAATTGGTCAGGGTGGCCCTGAACCTCCCATGTCCAGGAAGCAGCAGGTCAGAGGGATGGTTGGCCGCAGAGAATAGGAGGGGAGAAGGGGTGAACAGGTAGAAAGCAGATTACAAGGGATTTAGACTTATCTCTGGAAAGAGAACTTTTTATTTAGTAAATGTCAGAGGGTTAATAAAAAAAAAGAGGATTAGAGTCCAGACAAGGCCTGCGCATTTCACACTCTGATTAGCTTCCTGTTGTTCCCTTTGCCCGTAGGTAGAATGCCCAAATTTCAACCACAGAAACACAAAGAATCCAGCAGGCGTTGCCTCCACTGCCCAAAAACAGCCCCCCACCCTGCTCCACGCTGACTTTCCACCTCTCCTGAACTCGACTTGCCCCATCCTATTCTATCAGCTCAGACACACCCCGCAAAACGACCAAGAAGCCAACAGCCACAGGCCCCATCTGTTGGACTCCTCGCACTTTACTGGGAATTAATATCAACGCATTGCCTCAATCGAGGCATTTTCGTTCTGAGCAAAATTTCCCACTAATCACACAATGAAAAGCTCTGACATTATAAAGAAATATTTGGGGCAATCGCAAGAAATCATGAAAGATTATTACGATTAGAATGATGTTTTGTTTATGAGTGAAGAGAGTATGTCATAGGATGCTTGGGAAGATTAAAAAGATAATCCATGTAAGGTATTTAGCAAAATGTTTGGCACAGAGTTAGACATCATTAGGAAATACCCATTGTGATTATGGATGTGATTGTGTTGTTATCTGCCATTATTACTGTCCTCAGGAATGGGAGAAAAATCCTGGACTTAAAATCTCCCAGCTCTCAACTGACGAGCTGATTCCATCCTATTAGTGAGACTCAAAAGTAGTTATTGCTGCCACTGCGACAATGCAGCATTTGGGATGCCTTCACCTCCTTTTTTCTTCCCTTGGCTGGTAGCAATCTCTCAGCATTTGCCATTACCGTGAGTGGGCAATGGTCTAGTATTTTTGCTTTCATTTCCTTTGATTGAGCGTTTATATTCCTTTTATGGTGAACAGTCTGTCTCTTTCACCATATCGACTGTGGACTGTTTACCATGTTCTTACCAATGTTAGCAGCTGTTAGTACCAACTAGGTTAAATAATCATTTGTCTATTCCAAAAATTCTTCAATGCTTCATTTGTCATTTGAATTTACTCATGGAATTTTTTTCCAGGAAGAAATCTTCCATGCGTACACACACAGATACACACATCCCTGCGTACACACATATATTTTTCCTCAAGTTGCACCTCTAATTCCTTTTTGGATTTGGGGTTTCCTGGTTTTCTTGAAGTAACGTCCCCCCATGCCAAGGTTCTGCAGCTGCTCCGTGCTTCTGCCTTTATCAATCAGCATCCACCACGCTCTTTCTCTCCACAAAGAACTTCTAAGAGCCCTGCCTGCGAGCACCAGGAATGCCGGTAAGCCCCCGATTAACTCCGGCCACTTTGTTTAGGCCAGGTGTGCGCGTACTTTGCGGCATCACCATCCACCTACGCTGCTTACCTATGCTGCCTGTGGAGTAGGAGAGCAACAAAAAAATATAAGAATCCAGTATGTTTCCACATCGCACCCCGGGAGAGGTTCTTAGTCAGATTACAACAGCCTTCACCAGTTAAGCCACTTGACCACAAAAATAAAATACAGTATTTGCAATAACGTCTTGTTCTGGCTTAAAGAACCTTTGTCCAACAAAGGACAAAGAGTCCAAGTGCATTAGGCTAGAAACACGTTTGTCTCCAGCATCGTTACTGTGACCTCCAGGTAGGATTAGACAGTGGGACTTCTGTAATCATATAAAGATTACATCCTGCATTTTATTGGTTTAACCAGATCAAACATGAATGCTAGACAATCCGACTTTCAAAGAGTTTATATAAGTCCAATCAACTGCACCCAGCCATTATTTCAATGACGTTTTCAACGTCTTTCTAGTTCTAGCCTTTTGATTTTCCCTTAAAGAAAAATAGTTCTTCAAAAGCTTTAAGTAAAGAAAACACGTCATTCACTCAAGGAAAACCCACGGCGGGAGGATGAAGATAAATGAAAACTAGTTATCTAGATACACCATTTGAAAAGAGAATTACTAACAGATTGCACACGTTTTCTCTAACACGAGCAGGTGTTGGCGTGGAATAGCCATAGGACAAATCGGCCCGCAGTTTCAGAAACACACACCAAACTAGTGTCCAGCAACAGGACAGAACGTTTGAAACCGAAACCACCTCAGATACATCACCATAGACCTTAACTTTACCAATCAAGGCTATAAAACTACCAAACGTTAGCTGTGACTCTCATTTGGCAATTTCATGCCCATGCCAAGTGTAAGGGTTTTTTGTTTTTAGGGAATGGATTAAAATTTAGAAATTCATTTTAATCCAAATTATGTTTCCATTATTTTGGAACTACGGTGTCATGTAATTGATTTCGTTTATTATTGTAAGTGTATTCTTTTCTATTATCAGTATACCCAGAAGCTTCTCATGCATTCCGTTTGGACAAAATTTATATTTTCTGGTGAATTGTGGCCTCTCCACAGGCATGTACAATAAAGCCCAGGAAGATTTCAAGATGAAATAAATGAGTTGTGTTGAAATAATTCCAACTTTTGGTAGGTTTAGAGAGAACATTAAATGTAATAACTAAAACTTGGCAAATGGCTCATGTTACATAAGAAGGGAGGCATCAGCAATCGAGTGCCTATCATAATTTGAACAGATAAAGCTTTGTTCATGGGAAATCTAAAAAATAAAGAAATGTCTCTATAAATTCCATCCTCCTCACAGCTCCTCCTTCACAGCAAGGACAGGAAAAGGTGTCGATGAATGCAGACAGTAAAAGCTAGCATGCCCAGACGTAACTCTCAACTTTTTACTTCCCCCGTGTGTGACTTCTCCTAAATCCAGGACCATCTCACCTGTCACTGTGTCTGCTTGTCTAGAAAGCTTTGGAGCCACGTGACAAGTGTACGAGGGCGTAGGTGGCGGGTGCATCGTGCAGGAATGACCATCTGGTTCAACGTGCTCCAAGGGTTCTCCTTCTCCAAGGTGGGGCGTTTTAGTCAGCCACACCTGCCTCAGGTAATTCAGAGGTGGGGAACCTGCTGCCTGAAGGCTACATGTGGCCTTCTAAGTCCTTAAGTGCAGCCTTCTGACTGAATCCAATTTTTACATTTGGAAATCATTTGTTAAGGACAAACCATTTGCACTTAAAGACCTAGAAGGCCACACGTGGCCTTGGGGCGGCAGGTCCCCCACCCCTGTATCTAACCCTGATACTGTGAAGCTTTCCTAGCCTAAGCAGTCCTAATTTGTTTGTGCCTGAGTATTGTTGAGACAGCTGCGCTGGGAAGAGGACTAAGGACGAAGCAGCAGACAGGAAGCGAGTGGGATAAGGAAGAAGGAAAGGCACCAAAAAGTCTGGGGGAAATGATGCATTCGGTCTCTGGGCATGATTTTGAAATGTAAAGACTCCTTTAAAGTTTGATGTAAGAGCACATGTTGCTTTGTGATATCGAAAATGGCAAAGGCAAAGCGTGTGCACTGTTTAAGATGATTACAGCCCAACCATGCGGCAAGCCATTGGCACGAGGACTGCCGGCAGCCACCAGTGGGCTGGGTCCCGACGGCCTCCTCGGGGGCGTCTGAACACAGAAGGGGCCACCAGGAGTCTGTGCTGTCTGAGCTCGCTGTGGCCCAGTCTTCATGGACATCTCCAGTGATGTCTGACCTACACTCTGCCCCCCACTAACATTTAAGTATCCACACATATGGGTTAAACCAACAGAGGATAGAAAATATTGGGGAAAAAATGGATGGTTGTGTCTGTACTTAACATGCACACTTTTGTCTTGTCATTCCCTAAACAATACAGTATAACAACTATTTATAGGGCATTTACATTGTGTTAGGTATTATATGTAATCTAGAGATGATCTAAACTATACAGGAGGATGTGCGTAGGTTATATGCAAACACCATTTCATAATAGGACTTGAGCACCTTTTGATCTCGGCATTTCCTTTAGCAGTGCCCGGCACTGCACAGATACATCCACGGAGGCAGCTATGAGAGCTCGGTGTTTTTAGGGTTAAAATTTTGCAGCTATCGAGTGGCCAAAAGGCAAGAAAATGAAGCTACTGACAAAAAAAAAAAAAAAAGAATGAAAAGGATGCATCTTGAACTTACTAGACATGATTTGGGAGAAAACTAGAAGACGCAGGGCCGATGTAACAGTGGCGGCTCCGAACTTCCTGGGGCAGAGAAGCAACCTGGAGACAGAGGTTCTCAGGGACTGACTCCGAGGGCCTAGATCTCACCCTGCCATCCGTAGATCAATAAACACCCCAGATGTTTCTTACTGTGAAGCACACTTGGTAAAGATGAGGTCAGTGGGTTTCCTGAACTTTGGGGGATTATGGATGAGGGTCTCGTGCTGCGGAGCAGGTGCAGGAGTCAATGAAAGCACCAAAATGGTAGCTGTGTGAACTCAGAGTGGTAAAGTGGGGTTGAAAGTATCTAAGGTAGGGGAGCCATGGCCGATGATTAGGTCTACAGGTGTGTCAGTGGTTGGAAGTTCATTAACCCCCCAAAGAGAAGAAATTTGCTATATGAAAGAGTAATTGTCTGCAGTGGATACCGTCCTGGTGTACCACCCAGTCCCCACATCCCATAACTGAGATGCAGATCCCCCTGGCTGCAGAGAGTGTTAAGACCTGGCAGTTCACAGAGAAAACCCCCTTTGTCTACCCTGAAGCTGTATTTGGGTGAAGGGAGCTGCCTAGCCCAGGACGAGGCACTTCGTGCACAGGAAGTTCAACTCCAGTGACAGGTGGATTGATGCTGGAAGACAAAGGGCCCAGCTCCTGTCAGTGTGGGATAACTGCCAAGGTATTCCTGGCCCAGGTATGCTGTGGGACCTGCGAGGTGGCCGCTGCAGCTGTGTGGCAGCCCAAGGATGCTACCCAGGAGTGTGGAGAGCTCAACTTTCCAACCCTTGGAATATGCTTCAAGAATAAACCAACCTGTGGAAAGCTTTCAGTTGCCCATACACTTCAAGTATGAGGGACTAGGCTGTCTCCCACTGATGGATTTGGGGAAAAGCCAAGGTCAGGGAAAGGTGCAAAGATAGGAGGCATATTTCTTGACAAAGATGAGGGTGTCAGAGGACTTAAACCGGGGGTGACAGGGTGGAGCGGCGCCATGGAAGTGTAGCCCGTCAGGGGGTGAAATAGAGGCAGAACCACACTGAGCGGCAGGAGAGCTGGTGGGTGCAGGCGGTAGCCCAAGAACACACCTCATGTCAAGTCCCAGACTGTCTCTCAACCAAGCAAGCTAGTTTAGGGTGCATTACAACCTCACTTCAGCTTGATATGCTTTCCCTGAAACTAAAAAGTTACGTTCTCAAGGGTATTCACCCAAGAAGCAGGTGTTGTTTCAACTTGTTCCGGGTAGTTGTTTTTGACCGGTGCGTGCCCAAGGAGCTGTGGTGCAAAGCTGCGTACCGAGCAACGGAAAGGAGCAATCACAATGCACTGAACGGCAAACGTCAGCCCCATTCCAAAGTCCCTGCGAAGATGAAAATCATCATCGAAGAAGAAAAAACTGCAAGACCAACACGGAAAAAAAAAACAACTTTGGATAACTTTCCCCAACTCCTAACTATATCCTTTTATAATTATCTAGAAAGACTATGATGTGACACATATTTCTGAGTGGCTGAAGTATAATTTGAGTGACGTATACTGACCAGCAGTGTTTTGGAGTCCTCGTAGGTCTTTTCTTTCCTTAAATGTTGTTGTTTTCTGTTTTTATTGTAGCACAATTTATACATGAACAAAATTAGTCAAGAGAGATTTTGGCAAAAAGTAAGGTTACGTAGCGAGTTCCTGAAACAATGACTTGCGAGATCTCTTGGCTGCACCAGGGTGCAGCCCTGCCCGCCCCGGGAAAGGCAGTGCTCAGTCACTGCTCCTATTCATCAGTGGGGGGAAACCGTTTTCTTTGTTGTTGTACCAAAAGGTATTGAGGGTTCTTGGAATTCTGACGTCACAGTTAATCACACGAGCCACGTAGGACCCCAGAGCTCTCCAAGAACTCTTTCCACACCTCTGACAGGTCTCCGTGCAAAGCAGCGACATCAGTGGGCGTGTCTGTCAGGCTCTGCCCGCTAAAGCACAGGACCTACTCAACATGGCCAAGCCTGTTCGCTAAATACAACCACCAGGACAGGAAAAGGGACCCAAAATGTGATTGCAAATCCCCACTCGAAATGTTTGTAAACTGTAGAATTCTGACTCAGATGATACCATATAATTACAAATTAGAGAAAAGCTTTGAGGGTCATTTAATCCATCTTCTCGCGGAAAACAAGACAAATGTAACTCGCTAATGACATGTCATTGTCTCATGATACGAGGAACTTTCCAAGGGAAAAAGGTTACAGTGTTCCTGTTACATGCACTGGTTTTTCCATCCCTGAATTCCTCGCGAGACCTCTCAAAGCCATTAAAGAGCAAAGGGGTGCGGAGCCGTACACGAGGAACTTTCCGATTTTCTGCCTGCTGGCATTTTGTTCTCTAATTAACTAAGTCCTCTAGTAATCTCTCCGAAACATTTGCCGTGCTTAAGGAAAAGGTCAGAGCCGGAAGGGGAAAACGCAAGGTCCATCCTGGCTGGGTGTTAGGGAAGAAGGTCCCACAGGTATTAAATTCCATAGTATTCCAGGGCACAAGCAAGAGAACGAAACAAACAAGCCACATCCCGCAAGTGAACATGCAATGGGGAACTTTTTAAAGAAATGGTCACTGATGTCTGAGGGAAAAAGATTAGTAAAGAACAAGTCTGGAGCAGGAATCACAGTGTCCAGTGACAGCACTAAACCTCAATATTACCACGCCTAAGAGTGTCTAGAGTTGGGGAGTTAGGGTCATGTATGTGACTAACATGTGAATGTCACACGCTATGGTGGCCACACAAGATTCTGAAGAAGACTCTAGATCACGAGAAATGCCGGAGTTCAGCTTCCTCTTCCCTTTGTAGATGATGAGTAAGTTAGGGCTCAGGAAGTCTAAAAATGTGCAAACTATCATTGATTCAAGCAAAGAGAATATTCTCATAGAAGGCACACTTCACTTGCAGTCAAAAGGCTTTATTTCACCTTCCAGGCTGCTCATTCGCCAGGAAAATTAATTTCTTCTTTTCTTAAATGAGAAGGATGATGTTTTTATAAGATCCTCACAGAGATGTTTTTGAGGACCACCTGTGACCGTCTGTGAACTCAAGGCTGCCGTCTAACGGACAAGATGCGAAGTCCATTGATGGGCATGCTTTGGAGCACAAGGAATAACAGTCCAGAAGGTCTCAGAGATTTGGGGTCCTACATTAAGGAATATTAATCACAGCTAATCATGTGACTCACCGTGGTGAAGTCAGAATGCCAAGAGCCCTCGATAAGTTTTGACATGATAAGAAAGAAAATGGTTTTCACTTGCTTATAAGTAAGAACAGTCGTATGAATTCCTGCATCACATGGTTGTTCCAAGTCTTTCCAAGGCACAATATCCACGTAAAGCACAGAATCCATACAGTTTTCTAATGCAGGGTTACACTGAATTAAATCCATAAATCAAAACCCCACAAGAAGGAACATAAAAATGCAGTAATACCATGGAATACTATTCTTAACAGTATTTAAAATTCAAAATAATCCGCCCGGCTAGCTCAGTCGGTAGAGCATGAGACTCTTAAAATTCAAAATGAAATAATAGTTTCCTATTCTTAATAGTTTCCTGGGGCTGGCAAAACAAAGCACCACAAACCGGGGGGCTGAAAGGACAGTAATTGTATTGGCCCCCAGTTCTGGAGGCTGGAGGTAGCAGATGGCGGTGTGGGCAGGACCGTGCTCTCTGCAACAGGCTCTAGCGGAAGAGCCTGTCCATGACCTTCCTTGAGCTGCTGGTAGGTCCTCGGCTTGCAGCGGCATTCCAATTTCACACCTGTGTCCTCACACCTCTCCATGTCTGTGTTCAAACGTCCTGTTTTTAGAAGGACACCGGTCATTTTGGATGAGGGGCCCACCTTACTCCAGTACGACCTCACCCTAACCAATTACATCTCCAGTGACCCTGTTTCCAAATGAGAGCACTTTCTGAGCTACTGTGGGTTAGGACATCAACATGTGATGGGCAGGTGTCATTACTTAATGCAGAAGAGTGACTAAAATAAATCAAAGCCATGGATCAAAAACCCTATGTTGTTTCCATAACACTTCCACTTACACCCCAGCAAAGAATCTTTGCCTCAATGTGTTCGGGTATTTTTGTTTCAATTTGCTTCAAAAGTCACTGTCAGTGTTTATGTCTCAACTTTGGCATCCTTGCCACCTGCCGGCAGATGTCAGAGCATGGTGTTTTGTAACCACCCCTCTGTCCATCTCGCTGACAACGGCTTGTCTCTTCCTAAAGTGCTTAGGTCTTAGAGTACATGGATGCATTGTAAGACATTAGTTAACCATAATGTAAACTATTTAAGATCCAGTAGTCCAGTTTGGGGTGAAAACAAACTGCTTACATGCCCATGGAAGAAGCTCACAGTCATGACGAGGTGGTCTGGCCAAGCCTTGACCTTTGTTCATAACTTCATCTTGATTACCAGGGACCCCTCACCTCCCAGGTTTCTGCTAAGTGTTCGTCATCCTAAACCTGCATTCCCTTAACACGTATGTTCAGACGACGTGATAACGGCCCCTTCATCCTCAACAAGTCAGAATCAAAACTCATGTTTCAAAAGAGTTGGCGGCCAAAGAGTGATTCCAGCCCTCCCCTTTGACCAAGTGTGTATCCTGAGTCCAGATGTGTCTACAATGACATTCCCGCTAAGGACACTGCAGCTGGCTTCTACTTAGTAAGCCAAGACTTAGTAAATTTTATGTAACCTTAAATGAAAAAGGGCTCGTCAGAGGAATGTTCAAGCTGGCAGGCAGAGAAAGGGCAGTTTCACGCTAGAACTTGGCACATCTCCCAAAGCAGAGAAAGGCAGCAGAGAGGGGCCCTGTGCCATGAATAGCCCTAAAGCAGTGGCTCACAAAGCGTCATCCTGGTACCAGTAACATTGGCCTTCCCCGGAAGCTTGGGAGACTTACAGATCCTTGGGTCTCACCTCAGACCTGCAGAATAGAAAATTCTCGGTTGGGTGCAGCGAGCTGTTTCACACATCTGCCAGGAGAGTCCGACCCTCGCTGAAGCGTGAGGTCCTCACACTGGGCAGTGCATTTTCCGCTGCTTCATAGGGCTTCACGGAAAACATTCCAAATGTCTCTTTCTTCTCTCTCTGCAAGTTTATTTGCCAAGCAAATGACCGGGTCCTTCATCCAGTCCTTATAGGTATCTTGCAAGATTTTAGTTACTGAAAAAGAACGATCCTCTCCATAAATCCATCTTTGCAGGTGTCAGTTTCTGTTACTGCGAGACCGAGACTCACGGTGAGGATGTCCAGTGCCGTCTAGACCTAGCCGTCCTCCACTCGGGCTCAGCCTCCCCTCGCTCTGTGGCCGTCTTCGTAACAAACAACCGTAGGAATATTGCTGGGGACCACAGCGAGGAACACGAGCAAAGTGGACTCGTAAATCACTGTTATTTTTCAAAATAGAGGCTTGGCAGCTGTGAGGCGTGACAGGTGCAGTCTGTTGTGCGTGGTAAGCTACTCCCACAAGCCACCTTCCTGCCCGGTATCTGGTGTGTTGACCAGCAGAGGCTAAGGATTAATTTTAAATTATCAAGCTAATTACTCACAAGCATTAAGAGTAGCCAAAGAGAATACCAGGCTCTATTGGTATTATCAATATAAACATTCCTCTCAATCTAATTTTTAAAAAACACAATGCCCTATAAAAGAATGGTATTATTTTCATGTGTTTTTCTACAGAATATTTTAGGAACACATTTTGGAATACATTCAGTAAATCCTATAGGATTTACCTATTTGAATAGTAAAGCAAAACCTTGATAATCCACTTTGATAATCCAACAGAGGCTGGGAGATGCAAGACTTAGTCTAGTTGCATTCTATTTGTAGTAGGAAAAGTCTAAGCAGCAAAAAGAAATTATTACAAATATATGTTTTCCCCATTCTAATTGACTTTCCATCAGATTTTTGTCACATTATTTTCTTGTGATATACGCTTTTTCATTACGCTAATATATGTGTTGTTTACTAAAGAGTGCAGAATAATTCATCTACTAAAATACAGCACCTCATACTCTGTTATGTCCTGACTTATATGATATTCTAACCCATTCATCATGATTCCATGTTATTTTAATACAAACTTCAAAAGATAGCATATTTTAATGAGGGACCACTTGAGGAAACATGATAAATTAAATGTGATGCATGAGAAAAAAGCAATAACCCCAAGAAAAAAATCTTGCTTTGCAAAAAAAAAAAAAAAAAAAATCATTCCAAGAAAAATGTGTTAACTTCAGAATTATAAGCACCCAGCGTCTGGGAAGTCAGATATGTTTTCATAATTGCATAGATGATCTGGAATTAAATGACTTTTTCTCCTTACAAAATATTTATCCAGGATTTCAAATTTCAATTTAAATTCTACTTAATCTACTGCCGTGCCTCATATGGGAATAGGAAATCTTTAAGTGGCAAAAGCTTGCATAAGAGATCTGAATTTTTTGCGGTATGTATGGAACTGAACTTTTTAAAACAAACTTGAAAAGGTGAGTTTTTTTAAATAAAAAAATTAAGGTTTTAAATTACCTTTTTATCCAGGGGGAGGGGGTCTCAGATCAGACCGTGAAGCACTGAGGCCCCAGGGGTACACAATATTTATTTTCGAATCCAAGGATCTCAAGCACCAAGCACGCGCTCTGTGCCTACGTCATGTTAGCAACAGACAGTCTTCTGCAGAGCTAACCGTGCTGTTCTGTTCTAAGTAAACTGCATGGCATCACAGCACCACCCAATGAGGCCACACTGCCATCGAAGCTGACACAAAGGGCAGTGAAATGGTCTGCGAGAAAGGTCAGACAGAAAAATCTTCGTAAAGGAAAAGCAGCTTAGCTGCAAAGGGGTTTCAAGGGAATGAGATTTTAGGACCAGATCACCAAAAGGAATTACAAGCATATGTATCTAAGGGAGAAGATGCAGCATGACCAAATTAATATGAGTCTATTCATGGGTGAAAAGCACCAGTTTCCTTAGATGATTACCTTCAATGCCATGACCTATCTTCAGAATCAGCGCAGAGATAAAGTTGTTTTCACCTGGGAGACAGCTTCTTAACGGAGCTTAATGGAGCTGTTCAAGATCTCATTTACTTTGAAGATGAAAATGTGACGGGGTAACCCTGTCCCTTTGTGGTTATCTCAGGGGACAAACCTTCTCCTCTGACTATAAATGGTGACATCTACTCCTCTCCATAAGGGAGAAAGTTCGCAGTGTCAGTTTTGCTTCCCGAGTCACTGACATGAGCGATCCCACAGTTGGAACAGGACAGAACCCGGCGGGAGGACCAGAGAGTGTGCTCTGGGCTACCACCCTCTGTGGCCGCCCACCCTCTGTGCCACAAGGCGCCAGAATTGTCTGTGTGCATCGGTGGTCCGTGGCCCCCTAACACCAGACCAAGAACGGAAGAGTGTGCCTTGATCTTCTCCGCAATGCCAGTACTTACAGCCTGACCCTGCACACCCACTTGGTGCTTCAGTTTTGTCATGACGGGGGGTGGGAGGGGTGACACCAGCATGTAGTGGCTGTCTGGCCAAGGATGCTGCTAAACCATCTAAATGCATAGGACAGCCCCCCACCCCACAAAGAATCATCTGGTCCAAAAGGTCGATAGTGCCATGGTTGAGAAACCCTGAACTAGGTACACACGGATACAGGCAATTGTATGGAAATGAAATTCTAGCCCTAATTTCATACGGTTGTTTAAAAAAGGAACTTCCTCTTTTTTTCAAATTGTGGAGTAATAGATGGATCGAGACTATGCAAGCCTTGCCCTGTTAAAAACAAGTTTAAAGTATTGCACAAAGCCACAGCTCCTGGCTGATGGAAAGAAGAAAACTCAGATGGATGTCTGTCTGAAAGCAGCCGCACCTCTAAATATTTGGTTTTCTATGGTGATCATGATATTTAACCAGTCAATACAGTCTGTCCAGATTTTTTTAAAAAATTTCTTTGCAGCTGTGAGGACATTAGCTCATAACTCCGGATACAAAAATGTGGAAACAACAAAAACAACAAAAAGATGTTCTCTGCTTTCCTTTAGACTCTGGCCCAAAGCGGGGGAAAAAAAAGAACAAGTTCCCAGATGTAGGCCATCTCTGGAATGATCAGCAACTGGGCTTGGCTGTGCTGCTTTCAAAGTGGTCCAGCCAAACGTCAAAATAACAAGAGAAGGAGGGACAGGGAGAGGGGACAGAGACGAGAGAGACAAGAGAAAGAGAAAAAAGAGAGAGAGACGCATTTCTATTCAAAGACATGATGGGCACATCCATCAAACCTCTGCTGAGAGCCTACTTTATCCAAAGAACAAAAAGTGATCTGTGGGGTACACATTTTAGATTTTAAAGGCACAGTTCCATTTCCAAACAGCTTTCACAGCCCAAAACACGGAAGGGGAAATGAGAACAAAGTGCCCACCTTCAAACAATAGCTATTTTTAATGGTGGACACCACCCTAGGGGACTTCTCTGCACTTTCTTGCCACAGTTCAAATAAAAGAACCTCATTCAGCAAAACATTTTCACAGCAATTGGCCTCCTGTTTTCTTCTCAGTCCTCATGAAAGGCATCAGTCACTTCTGCAAACACTTGGCATTCTTCTGGTCCACAGACTTAGTTTCAACCCTAGAGGGCAGGTCCCAATGCTGCGATGTCATCTGCCATTCTGCCACATGGCAGGACTGCCGGACGTGAACAGGTGACCCCGCATGCCTGGCTGCCATCACACCTCTGCATGGCAGGGTGGTCCTCTGCCCCTTGTTCCTACGCGGAGCGAAACTCTGTTCATTGTGGGGAAATGCCCAATAAGCAAGGGATAGAACATCAGGCAGCAGGGACAAAGATAAGTAGCTGGCCCGGAAGAGCAGGTGGGAATCTGAGCACCTGCACAGAAACTGTTTGCACAGAGATTTCCAGGAAACCTTTCCACATTGCCAAAGGCCGGGATTATTATTATTATCACCGTTCTCTCACGATGGGAAATGGTCTTGGTATCTGCATTCTGTGCGAGTCTGCTCTTCTGCAGAAAGCACACTCGTGGCCCTGCAGTGCAAGGCTGGCTGGCCCATTTGGTTTGTTAGAAAAGCACCTGTCCAAGGGAATCCGTCCTGTTCGAAACACCTTTCAGAATTTAAGGTTTACAGGTTCTTGTCAGCTTTCTTTCTGGTTTGCACGGTGTAACAAAGAGCATACATTTCAAAAGAGTACTTTTACTTCCAATAGTGTAGATATTTAAAGACAGGAACTGGGACATTTGTATATGTCTAGAAAGGGCTGTCTCTTGCAATTAAGCATTATTAGAGAATTAAACAAGGGTTGATAAACTTTCATTGAATGACCCACTTACAGTAACCCAGTGGGTGCAGAGTGAACAGGTGAAATCACCTTTAATGGGAAAACTTTATTTTTGTTTGCGTTGAGACTTTCTCAGTTGTTTTGGTCTTTCTTTTAGAGAAGTGGTCAATTAAGAATGTAACCCACATAGTTTATCTTTAGAAAGGCACCTCGTTTGCTTTGGGGAGAAGGAAGAACACCAAAAATAATATGATGTATTCCAAACACATGAATTATTAATGCGTCAGAATCTGACAGTGATTTGAAAAAAGGTGTGAACTGAAAAGAAAAACAGGGAGGAAACATCTCTAAATGTCACAAGTAAATGAATTCCCATCAGTTCTCTCATCCCAAACCCTAGCAGGATTAATGACATTCTCGGAAGGTGATGGATTACTTTGCAAGATTAATGTGTTTTGTTTCATTAAATAGACTCTGTTTTGCTTTCATTTCTGAACTTACGAAATTGTCATCTCTCCAGATAGAAACAGGAATTAGCTACAAAATTTAAAATGTAATCAGTGATAATAATACAAAATGGAAGCAGGAAAAAGTAGCCTTGTTCTTTTAAGGTGATTTGAGATTATGTGCATTGAAATCAGGAAAAGACGCTTGCCTAAAATGAAAATTCCATACATGACGTGGTGACAGGTATCTGCCTTATCTTTCAGAGAAAGAAGGCGATATGAAAAACAGTTATATATTTCTGAGTTCACTAACAAAATATTTTCTCAAGCTGGCAGGATATTAATAACTTAAAGGGCAAAAATCATATTAAATGACAAAAGTAACAATTTTTTAAAAAAGGGTAAACAGAATGAGAATTAAGAGCTTTATTTAACCCTCTTGTTGGGGTATTGTTTCTCAGACTCCCCTGAGGATAGATTTTAACACTTTGGGGATTAAAGAGCCCCAATTCTTCACATCTTTACCATTTTGTTATCATACACAGCCTTGAGAATTTTCAGAATTCTTCTTTTCTCAGAATTTCCCATTTCCCAACTTTCATATTTTACAGAGATGCTGGAAAGAATCACAGAGTGTAAACACACACCCCCCAAAACCCAAACAAAAGGAAAGAAAGCGAAGTTGTCGGGCAGGCTGAGCGGGTGCAAAGAACTGTCACATACACACATGCCACAATTGCCACTTACAAATAGCCCAGGCGTGTCCCCCGCCATACACGGCAGCCCAGAATGAGCACGCAGAGATGCTTGTCATTCACAGACAGCAAACATGCCCTGTCGTGTCAAGGAGTCCCGCTGTTGGTGGGACATTTCTGCAAGGATCTCAATAAAACTTTGCTATTTCATGAGACACACGGAAATTTGGGTGGGGCTAACCAAAAGCAATTTATAAAAGGAAAAAAATATCCTTCATCTGAGAAATATCAACAGCCGTGATCATCTGTTAAACAATTATATATAAGGATCAAAAGACGATTCGTGGTTATAACAGTTTCTTTCTTCGCTCCAACAACTTGTTGCAGCAATTTGCTTTAATGTCTTTGCTTTCCCCAGTAGAAAATAACTCTCTTGAAGGCAGGAAGTGCACCTCCCCGTGCTGGCTCCTCCCAGCTAAGAGACCTGAAGGATACCTGGCTTTGACAGATTCTTATTGGCTGGAAGGATTTGGGTGGATAGGAGCATGCACAGGGATGGTGTGGATGGACCGATAGTTTTCAAGGATTTTCTACTACACCAGCAAACTTTCAACTGTCCGCTCCATGCCACGCTGCGACGTAAAGCTGCCTCCAGGAGCCAACGAGAGAGCGGGAAGTGTAGCACTCTCTGCCTTGCAACTCAGCCATTCTGCCTCACATCCCAGCTGATCCTTCCACTTTTCTCTGTTAACATACTGAGAAGTGCGGTCATTCAGTGTAAACATTTGGGAATGTGACAATTAGGGCTAGAGTGTCTGCATTGAAGCCTTGGCTATCTCCCTTTCAAACCTTCTGTTTTCTTATCTGCAGAAGAAAAACAACACTCTGACCTGGCAGAGTTGTTGTAAAATAGATATTTTATAGTGAAACGACACCGTCAACTCCAAAACATTGTGGAATGCAATGCTAAACACCCTCTATCCTGTGGCTCAATAATTCAGAAGCACTTCTAACTTTGCGTCCCCCCCCCCACTAATTCAGAAGTGGGGTCTGACTGTAAGCCAAGGCAGGAGTCCTCCCCTTCCTCCCCCTTATAACACCCACCTGGGGCTCTTTCTCAGCGAGCTGCCAAGGATCCTACAGCTGAGAGTCAACCAGATTAGCAAGAACCAGGAAGAGTAACTACACACACGCCCTAAGCGCGATGGCCTGTCCTGCCAAACAAAGGTCTTGTGCTTTGTGCAGGTCACTCCCTCACTAACGAGGTCCCACAGCCTGATGAGCTGGGGTGCTGATGCTGTATCTTGTCCGTCAGGCCACCGTCCCCAACAGATAGAACACACTGTCGCAAGAGGTTGCGTTTTCACTCATGTCGTTACAGGGTGGAATAACTCAGCTTCTGAGGTTTGCTCAAGAATCATCTCCCCTGCGACACTTTCCCTAAAAGGGTGAGCCCCTCCTCTGAGATTTCATATAGAAAACTCCGTCTTAGCATCACTTTTGGACTAAAGATGTTCCATTTTACAAACACCTGTTAGCCCCAACTAGACCGTAGGTTCCTCATAGACAGGGGTTTTATTTTCTCAGCTTTGCAACTGCTGCAATCCATTGAAATTAGCTGAAATACAATGGAAGTGCTTAAATTGGTGCTTTTTTTTAAATGGGGGAAAACCTCCATCACTTAGTACGTGGTTTACATTAAAATGAGCCACAAACACTGCTTTCTTATTTGACTTGCTGTGATTTTTACTTATTGGCTATCAGGGATAACTCCTTTCGTCCAACCCTGTCTACCATCAGGGAGAATGTCTCCCCTTACCTTTTTGAAACCATTTGTGAAACTTTTCAGGAATGTAGACGAGATTTGAGGTCATGGAGGATGCCGCTCCTAGGGGGGTAGCTCCTCCGTTGCATACTGAATTAACCCAATGCTGGCTGCTACCTCAACTACTTGGTCCTCTGTGCCTCCTTCCCAGGCCTGCCGGGGAGGACTGCGGTTACATGATGGCCTCCTTCCCTGTCCACTGTCCACCTACCATACAACTATTTCAAGTTCGCCGGAGTAGTAAATATTTTCACACTTCACTGAACTCTGGACAATGACATATTGGGTTCAAGAAATGAAATCTTTAGATATAAACTAAATTCAAATAACAGAAAATGTGCTGAATCTAAGTGTTTCTTTATAAAAAGTGAGTTTTTTTTTAATTTGTATATACTCTCAAGATTTTTTTTTTAGACATCCTTGGTCTGTTGCTTGGGCTAGAGTGCTCTGGCGTCAGCCTAGCTCACAGCAACCTCAAACTCCTGGGCTCAAGTGATCCTCCTACCTCAGCCTCCCGAGTAGCTGGGACTACAGGCACACACCACCATGCCCAGCTAATTTTTTCCTCCTATTTTTAGCTGTCTGGCTAATTTCTTTCCATTTTTACTAGAGACGGGGTCTCACTCTTGCTGAGGCTGGTCTTGAACTCCTAACCTCAAGTGATCCTCCCTCCCGCCTCAGGCTCCCAGAGTGCTAGGATTACAGGCATGAACCACCACACCCAGCCTCAAGATTTATTTTTGAAGGATGGTAGAAGTCTGAGCTGGGAATTGTGAAAGCTAGCTTCTATTTTTACTTCCTCTACCTACTAACTGCATGTGCTTGAATAAGTCATTTCTATAAGCATCAAATCGCCTAATCTGAAAACACGAAAGTGTTGAAATGGATCAGATATCTGTGAAAGTAGACCTCTTAGATTGGGTTTTCTAGAAGCAGAGATTGAAGTGGGGTTTCATGGACATGTGCTATTTGGGAGGGAAGCTCTCAGCGGAAGAGAAAGTGGAGGAAGCAGGAGATGGAGAGCGAGGGACCAGAGAGAAGTGATCTCAGCTGAAGACCTGGGTGAGCTTGAACCATGCAATGCTTTGGAGCATAAGTTGTCTGCAGAGTTCATTCCAGCAGGGGGCTGACCTCCTGTCTCCCCTTAGCAGAGAGCCAACTGCCCGGGATCACCCACATTAATACGGCAGGAGGACACATGGCCCTGCTGGCAAGATGGCGCCCATCGGCCAAAGGTTATTCCCTTAAAGGGAGCAGCTGTAAGCTATTAGCAGCTGATACAGGAGCTGTGGGTGGAGTGGGGGGAGGGTGGGAGACAGGAGTTCACCAACTGCACCTCCCTGAGAAGGTATTGGTGTCTGTGACCTATTTTCAAATATTTCAGAACATGCAGAAGAAATGATACATTTTCCTAAGATGACGGTGCAAAGATAGCTAAAATGTCACGAGTATTAGTTTTATCAATCAACTCTGTTCATGTGGGCAACCTCCTGCAGATCTGAAGCTTGAAAGAGTTATGGCTATCTTTGATTAATGTCGAGGAAAAACTAGGTCATACTTAATAAATGCCATATGTTGATAGACAACATGCTTTCAAAATATGCAGCCCAGCATAAGTTAAACAGCAACGTTGAAAGGTGGCCGACGTCAGAACCCCAACGGTCTATGAGCTTAGACGCAGTGCACAGAAAGTATGCAATCCAATAATCTGCACAAGGCATTGCAATGTGGCATTTTCATTTTCCTCTGGTCCTGTTTCATAAATAAAATGCCTGTTGACACTATGGATATGCTTTACTGGTTGCTGTTCCAAACCCCCACCCTCAAAATTGTATGGCAGTCAAATTTCTGGAAAGCAACACCAAGTTATACATAGGAACGCCTCCATTTCTGACAATGCAAGCAGTGCCCACTGACACTTTCTACGTTTTTCTTCCTTAACCAACATTTTATATGCACTCACTCAAACATACAGGTAGAGTTTAGCATGAAATCTGGAGAATTCATTTCAAATACATACAATAACCTCCAAATTTACGATTACATTTTTTAAAGTGGGAACACTTGCCCCAACAATATTAACTTTTTAAGTATACAAACACACACGTGCAAATATAATACCATATATATGCAGATATATACGCACATATATTAATATATTTAATATGGCTCGTGAAGAAACGAACAAGTTAATAAGTACATTTTCTACTGTGTTTCTAAAATGGTCTATTGTGGTCACGATAAGGCAGACTTTCAAATCATGTTCAAGGAGAAACTGTGTATTTAAAAACACAAAACTTTGCAATGAAGAGTGTAATGTTTCCTTTGGATCAAATTCAGAACTTCTTAGAAAACACAGCCAGAGATGCAGTGACACGATCCAGGATACACTGGGACCAAACTTCATCACATCCTTTCTGTCCTGGCGACCCTCTGCGTGCCTGGTCATCCTGGCACAAAACTTAAAACTCACTACTGGTAAACTGACATATCGGGGCTGGGTATATGCACCACAGAATCCTCTGAAATCTGTGAGCCTGGGGCTGACTTGTAGCCGCTCAGTTTTTGATGCGCTAATTGTTTGTTTACTTTTCCTTGGAGGAGAGGCCAGTCCTCTAAGTAGAGTGAGCTAATCGCCAGCTTCATTCTGCTTTTTGCCAAAACAAACAGCTTCCAATTACTGTTAGGAAAAGCCTCTGTTCTCTAATCAGCTACCTCAGAGAGCCTATCAGCGGCACTTTATAGGGTGAATAATGTCCCATTAAGCAAGAATCTCTTAACACTAATAAAATTCTAGAACCCTAGGGCTAAGGCTGTCTCGACCTGCTGTTTATCTTCCAACAGGGCACAGGCGCGTACATACACACACCCTCCTCTCTTGCACACCGACTACTATTTTTCCTCAAACCCTATTCTCTGGAGCCTACTTTGAGAAAACCGGCAGACAATGAGCAGGTCCCAGGCCTGCTAACACTAGCTCAGGCATGTTGTGGCCAGGTCCCCTCCTCTGCCCGCTGCCCGACCGGGGCATTGTACTCTGGCCTGGCGCAAGTCCTCAGGAAGTGGAGGGCTTCTCCCTGCACCCACATCCAGGTCCCTGCAAGGGGGCAGAGCTGGCGGCTATCAGGGGATGGGTGATAGGGAAGAGGAGGCAGGTGGGGGCCGGGGTGCCAGGGGACAGGGGAACAGGCAGCAAGAACCTGTCCTAGAGAGGTGAGGGGGTGGTGGGAGGCAAGATCACTCGTAGGCAGAGGCTCCATGCCTCCAGCGCTTGTGTGTGTCCCATCCAACTCTCACATGCAAAACTCAAACTCGAAGAGTTCCAGTATGGCGACTGCAGAGCATGAAACCCGGAGCACAGGCCTGCTCTGAGCACGGAGTCCCACACCCATAGAACCGACCCTGGCGAGTGTGTTTTGTGTAGCAAGGGAGCGGGGCTTGCAAGCTTTAAGCCTACTGAGCGTGGCGGTTCTTCATCAGGCCGTCTGTAGTGTTAAAGGGTATGATGCTGACTTACGCTCACTTGGGAAGAAACTGCTCTACTCCTGTGTTCTTGGCATCACCGGAAGATGAAAGAAGAAAGAAAGGAGGGAGAATGTGCCTGAGATAGCCCCGGTCTCTTTTCAGGTGACTCTCGTTTAACTGGAGAGCGACTTCACGCCTTATGCTAGTTGGGCCATTCCTAGGGGATACTCCCCAACTAGGCACACCCCAAAGTCCTGGGAGATCCTTCTCTGCCTCCTCCCAACATCCCTCAGTCTGGTTTTTTGGTCCCTTCTGGCCATCTGGAGGGTCCCTCCAGGGATAAAACGCTCCGATATTTGCATGTAAAACTGGCACTGCACAATATAAACACAAGGAGTAAATGTCTTACTAATCATTTACTATTCAAATTTTCCTTTGAAAACAACATAGAAAAGCAAATTTAAAACACCATGACAAGTCAAAAGAGGCAGGCCACCAAAGTAAGGGAAAAGTTTCATATTTCAGTTCCTTTAACAAATGCTTTTTTGTGTGCTGTTTGAATAAGAGGCTTCATGGTATTATTTTGCACCAGGCCCTGAAAATTAGGTAGTCAGTCCTCAGGTAAATTGACCAACTGCCCGAGAAAATCCTAAAAATAGAAACAAAGCCAAACACTGGAAGCCACCATCACTAGGAAGCCAGATCCACTGCGTCTTTGCTGTGTGGCTGACTGACCTTCTCAGGACCTCTTTCTCTAATCTACGATGAGAGGATAAAAACAGTACCTGCCTCGCACGGGTGTTGCAGGAATTAAATGAGATAGTACTTGCAAAACTGCTAGAAGACTGTCTGGTACTTAGCAATCTTCTGGGTAGAGTTAGCACCTTTATTACCATCACCTGTGTCACTCCCAACATGTTTTAGTCCTGATTTCACCTTGCAGGGCAGGCACTCATCTCCCACTCAGCACACGAGGGCTGACATTCAGGAAGGGGTGTGATCCACGCAAGTACCCATCCGCAGGCAGCCGGGCCTGGATGCAGAACAGAACCGCCTGGCTCCAAAGCCCCCCTCCCGGTTCCATACCCCACAACTCAAAGCTCCTCTTCATTCTGCTAGCTTAAAAGAAAAAAAAAAGATGTCCTCCCCAACCACATCATTTGGCAGGATTTTAACCATACACATGCATGATATTCATGAACTTGAAATGGCTACACGCCAAATGCCCAGCACAAAGCATCACAGAGCTGGACACCAATATTTTGGGAGGTGCTAATGTGTACTGTTTCTTTTCATGAAGGAAGGGCAGCATTCAGTAGTCAATTTGATGGGATTCAGAACTCATCCATCTTCCTTTCAGTAGGATGTTCTAAACTCTTCCAGATCAGGGGCAGTGTTGGGTAATGCAGGTGTCCCCCAGCCACAATCCCAACCCCGGGAATCAGTATCGAGTCCCTGGTGATTGGGGCCATGGCCGGCAGCCCCGGTGTGCCGGTGGAGCAGAACCAGCCTACAGACCTGGAGCTACCAGGTGTGCACATCCACCTGCAGCTTTGCCACCGAGGTGCCGCAGGGCTGGGCAGTGTAGGGAGACTCCGGTGGAGATGATTAGATTCCAGCCTCCTCTGCAGGTCACAGCTAAGACCATGAGTGCACAGGTGGGGTTCTACCGTGCAAAGGCCTGGCAGCTTTCGCACCACTTCAGAGTCCACACACCTGGCTGGCATCCAGGCTGAAAGTGAGGCCAGCCTTCTCTCACCCTTAAAAAGAAGCCTGGAGTTCTTCAAGGAAGATGGGAACAGACACCTGCCTCAGAAGCAGCCTTCTGTGTGGGCTCTCTTGCGGGCCTGGAAAGTGGGGTGACCCTGACAGAATGGGCCCTTCCTAAGACTGCCTCTAGACTTTCATAGACAAATTAACAAATACCACACGTAGTGCCATGAGTTGGCTGAAAACTGATTCCTCCACTGTCCTTCCAATTATTATTATTTTAAAGGCAGGAGGTGGGGGATGGGGATGCTTGGGGTTTTATAAGGAGAGGATGTTTCTGTCTTTTCAGATCTTAAGAAAGCTTAATCCCTGCAATTTGGATAAATCAGATAGGCGTTATCAGGTTAGGGTTAAACCTCCCGGAGTGGCTTTGCAACTGATTACAAACACAGCAGTTATCAAGCCTAACTGAGTAATTTGCAACTTGTTTCACCCGCAGCTAATTAAAATGTAATCGGGATTGTCTGGCAATGTGCATTCTGTCAGCAGTTTTTCTTCGGAACAGAAATCATGCCAGAGACCACAAGAAAAGCCTTTCACGGGGACTGGCTTGATCTAAACTGCTTCTTTGGACGCTGAAACTGTAAAACAAATAAATTACAGCAACTGACAATTCAATAAAAAGAAAAAAGAAGAAGGGGAAAAAATGATACTCTTCTTCCCCCAAATGGACTGTACCGTTTTGTTTTGTTTTCTGTTGTTCAAACAATAGTATAGCATCTTCTCAGGAGAGTGGCTTTCAGGGTAGGGCGGGGTGGTTTCGATGCCAGGTGCCTGGGAACCGGCCCCCTCCTGGGTCTCTCTCCAGGATGTGCAGGTAATTTCACCTCAGAAGGCGAGCGCTGGGGTTTCCCTGTCCCTGAAGTCCCAGGAGGACGGCAGAGCTTGTCGGTTCTGAAACCCACAAGGAACCTGCGGCCTCGGGGCCACATGCGGCCTTCTGGATCCTTGAGTGCGGCCTTTTGACTGAATACAGACTTCACAGGACAAATCTCTTTCTTCTGTGGAGTTTGGATTCCGTCGAGGGGCAGCACCGGCGATCTGAAGGGCCCCGTGTGGCCTTGAGGCCTCACGTCCCCCACCCCTGCGACGTTGCTTCTTTGACTTAGGACAAACACAGCTACACACTCCTCACAAGCCAGCTGCACCAGCTGGCACCATCTCTGAAGATCCCAACTTTGAGCTCTCCTTGTGCGACTCACTCATTAGCTCACCCGCCAGGAAAAACATGCCCAGGGGCTGCGGAGAATCACCCCAAACTTCACCGCCGCTAACCTCGCCTGCTCGGACAGCTCAATTCCCCGGGTCCCTCGGGAGCCCCCCTTTACCCCACCCGGCGTGGGGCGGGGGCTCCCGGTTTGTTCCCGAGCAGAGGGCTGGGCTCCCGACCCCGGCCCAGCCAGGGAGCCCCGCATCTCCGTGCATCTCCGCACTTTTCCCTGGGGCGAGCAGTTGGGAATTGGAACAGGTGGGTACGTAAGGACACAGGCGAGAAGGAGAGGGAGAGGAGGATGGCAGAGGAGAGAAGTAAGGCGCCTAAGTAGATGATCTCAGAGCTAGCGTGCTCGCCTGGGCTGGGGAAGGCAGCGGCAGGACCCGCGGCGCGGAGTCCGGGAGCTGATCGCGCGCGCCCACCGCGACCCAGAGTCTCCGCGCAAGTCCCGCGGGGGTCCTCGCCACCCTGCAAGGTCCCAGGAATCCACAGGCGCCAAGCGTGCTGCTCCCTGAGCCTCCTACACGCGCGCACACACTCCTCCACCCTCAATCTGAAAGAACCCGCCGGGTTAGGGGAGACCCCGGGATTCGTCCCCTGCGCATGCAAACACAGCCTCGCTGAATCCTCCAACGCCTGCGTTTCTTCCCTTACGCTCTGCGCTAGTCTTGAGCAAGACCTTGAATCTTTGGGACTCCGAAGGAGGCGCGCACCCCGCCCCCCAACACACACACACAAATCCTGGGACACACGGCTTGGCCCAACTGCCCTGGCTGGGGGGCTCCAAGGGTGGTCAGTGAGCTCCAGGCCCGCCGGCACCTGCGGGGCTGGGGCACGTCGCGCGGGTCCCCGGGCGCAGCCGGGCGCACCTCCCAGACTCGCTCCCCGCGCCCGCGACTCCGAGGGCCCCGGAGCGCCCAGGAGTTTGCGGGACTCGCCCGGGCCCGGAGTGTCGCGCGCTCAAGTCCTGGGAAACTAACAAACCCACAGCCCCATCCTCGGCACCCACAAAACTGCTCTCCCTCCCAGAGGAAATCGCCTTGGAAGGGGTGAGCCGGGGAAAGATGCTGAGGCTTCTCGTCGTTCGGCGAGCCGGGAGGGGGCTGGAAAGGGCTGGAGCGTCCCGACTGTAAAATCCACGCCGAGGGAAAACCGGGGTCCGCCCGCGGAGCTGAGCGAGAACTTGGGGCGCCGCGCCGCGGGAGAGGGCCGGGCGTGCGGGCGCCCCGCGTACCTGGAAGTGCTGGAAGAAGGCGGAGATGCGCGTGATCTGCAGGCTCAGGCACCTGGAGGCGCAGCGTGCGCGCTGGACGCTCCCGGCAGACAGCGACTCTTCCAGGCGCCGCGCCGCAGCCGCGCCGGGGTCGGCGGCCAGGCAGCCCCCGGTGGCCGCCAGCCACAGGCAGAGGGTCAGGGCCACGCCGGGCGCCCGGGGCACCATGGCTGCGGGTGGCGGGCGCGGGCGCCGGGCGCTGGCCGAGGCTCCCAGCTCCGCGCCGGGGCCGCACTGCTGGGGACCTCGCGGCCGCCGCAACTCCGGCGGAAAGTTCAATTATTCAACTCGGGCCGCAGCCCGCCCTGCCGACCTCCCTCCCCGTTCTCCCCGGAGGGGTGGGGTGAGGGTGACAGGAGGCCGCGCCATTGGCTGGGAGCAGCGTGAGTGACAGGGGGGCCGGGCGCAGGGCCAGTGGGCAGGTCCGCCCCGCCGCGCGCCCGGGCGCTCAGCGGAGGGCGACGCCGAGCGGTCTCCCGAGCTGCGCGGGTCTCCGGAGGGTAGGACTCCCGACGGGCGCCTCCGCGGTCCGCACCAACACCTTCCCGCCCCTGCAGCCCTCCCCTCCGCCCAGGTGGGCGCCAGGTGTGAGCAGGCCCGGGCCAGCGAGGAGGGGCGCTCTCTCGCGAAGAGGGATGCGGGCCTCGGGACCCCCCGGGGCGTTGGGCCTGCCTGAGGAATGACCCAGCGCCCCAAGTTGTCTGCTGACTCCCCAGTTTCTACCCCCGGCCCAGGCTTTTTTTCATATCTGAGTGTCCCTTTGCCCAAGTACGGAAAAGACGTAAGAAACTGACATAGACGTGTAAGACGAGAGGGGGTGGGGAGGGGCGTGCACACTCTCGGGACAGTGCCCCTACGACGGTTTCCTCCTCCTGCCCAGCCCCGTGTCTTCTCTCCTTCCCTCCCGCCCTCCCTGTTCCTTCTTGCATTCCTTCATCCCCTCCTCCCTACCTCCTGCCTTCTCTCCCTTCCTTCCCTCATTATTATCACCTGGCAAAGGACCCGAGCAAATAGCTAGCCACGTTGAGATCCACACACCGTGTTTCCTCAGGTGTCTGTTTTTCTACTAAGCATTACACGCCCAGAGTGAGTGAATTACTCAAAACAGAATTCTTCCGTAAACTCCTTCGTTCCCCGGGATTTGCCCCAAGCCTCTTGATTTGGCCGTTATAGCTTTGAAAATGCCACTGCATCAACTCGTGTCATCTTTCCCAACACTCCTCACAAGTTCTCCCTTTCCACTCAGGATAATGCCAGGGAAAGACAGGGGGCTTTGATAATACTCGACCTGTAACAGAGCTTTGCACTCTCCTGAGCCCCACGAGGAAGTGACACTCCACCCCGCCCCCTTGCGGGTAGGAGATCGCAGAGTGAAACCACTCAGGCACACTCCTATTCCGATGTGGAACACCTGGCTGACATTCCTGTGCTCTGACATGTCCTCATCCTCATGCAGAATTGCGCTTACACCTTCTGAAACGTGGTATCACCATAAGCGCACAGCTGAGCACAGCCAGTGCGTCTACATGCACTAAACCTGCTCAAACATCCATCAGAAAGCTTGATTCCTCTTTGCATAGAGCCTACTTGGTTTTTTCCCAATTTCCACCCCTTTTGCCTATTCTGCACGTTTATCTCTCTGCAATTTTGAGATCTTAACAGATTAACCATGACAATCATCTGCAGCTATCCTATCTATGATTCTTTTGCAAGTACATCATCTTATGTGTGTATTTCTTCACATAGCTTAAATCAGCAAAGTCAATAGAATTAATTGACCTTGAAGTGTTTCTCATCAAATTAGAAAATCATAGTTGTCTTGTTCAAAAGATGCTATCGGCTGAGCCAGCTTCACGGGTATGCCACCTGTACAGTGTATGGAGTTCCACTCCTAGAAGAACCCACACATGGTTGAGTGTTCTGTTGTCACCATCTTAAAACTCATTATAGTTTTTGAATAAGTTTCCCTGAATTTTCATTTCCCTCAAAGACTATGTAGCCGGCCCTACCTGTAGTTTCTAGACGTGACAATATTATACTTGCGCAGGAAACCTAAAATTTAGACGTGAATGAGCTCACATGAGCTCAATGATTTGTTTAAAAGATGCTCACGATTGCTAATGGAAATCTTTTTAAGTACGTTAAACATAATTAATACTGACTCAGAGTGAAGAGTCTAACCATAGTGACCCCAAGCAGGAATGTGTATATCGCCATGTGTCAATGAATGGAGACTGACATCTGAATACGAGGATTGTCCTCTAAATGTCAACTTCATTTGTGAATTACTAAAACCATTTCAAAAGCTGCAGGGGATCCTTTCCTGGTGTTTATTTTGAGTTTTAAAGTTAAGCAAATGCCTGGTCTTGGTGAAGGCAAGGATATTATGCACATCTACATTTTCTTATGGTAACTTTGATTTACAATTTTGCATGTCGTATCACGAAATTTATATTCTAGAAAAAGAAATCACAAGGACAAGCCTGCTGAGCTTTTATAAACAGCTTTTGAATGTTCAAAGGGATCACTGTACTTTTTTTAAAAAAAGCAACATGCATGCCACTTATATAGGTTCCATAGCATATTCATTTCCATGAATAAATGTATTTTATAATAAACCACAAAAGAGAACAAGTAGTCAGTTGAACAGAAAGCTTGGGCTTAAACATATAGGGCCACCTTATTGTATGTGTTAAAATAATACTTGCAGTTATATTGCTTTCTTCCTTTAGAATTATCACAGACATCCTCTGTGATTATGCAGGCCTTTCTCATGTTTTTTATTTTAACTGCAGTTTAAAGTAACTTTTAAAAGAAAAACATTCTAATAAGGTCAGAATAATAGTCAAAATCCAGTTTTTTACACTGCCCAGATATGTCCAATTGATTACACAGCTCATCTTGCAAGCTGATCCGTGGAACTTCTCTAACTTTTGACATAACTGGTTAGGCCACACCCTAAGTTCAGGAAAGCCAACCACACAGGAGGAAAACCTTAAGAGTATATTGAAGGAATGGTGGATAAATAAATAGACGGGTAGGAATTTGCAGGTACAGCTAGCAAGAAAATGCTTAGTGTGTCTTTGTCTAAGTCTTGTTAAACCCCACTATCTGAATTTATCCAGTGAAGAAATGAACCTTACACTGACTTCGGTTTGACTTAAATAGACAAGACATACAACTAACAAAGGCAGTAGAAAAATGCGTTAATTGCCTTTTATCCCTATATCTATGCGAATAAAGACAGACCAAAATGTGTGGCTGTCTTGATCAGGTTATAAAAGGATCACATGAAATAAGGTCCTCATTCACAGTTTCCTAACGTCAGTTGTTCTCATCCTCATATTTTGTTTAGGTTATTGGTTCCTTTTTTCTTTTTCTTTTTTCCCTTTTCTCAGCAAAGAACGTGAAACACCTTGGATGTTTCCTGAAGGCAGATTTCAGAATCCCAGATTCAGAGATTCTGGGTCACTATGTCTGAGGCAGGGAGTTGAAATCTTAACTTTTAAACAACACCCAGGTGATTCAATTCCAAGTCAACCTGGGACTACAATTTGAGAGATAATTGACTTTAACAGCCCACATCCCACTAAAAATGGAGCAGGAATTTTGATTTAGATAGCATCTATGACTTAACTTTGTTTAAAGTTCTTTTTTAGTGGTGTGTATGTTGATATGGTTTGGACATACCCATCTATTTCTTAACAATCACAGGGACATATATTTTTTCCAACATATTTAGCCAAGTTTCTCTTAGACTTATTGTTTTTTTCAAGCTAGCAACTTGTCTCTTAAAAGACTTTCCAGCTACACTGGATAAGGATAAGGTATGAAGGAAGTAAGTGCAATCTTTTTCTGATATGCCCCTCTTGAAAAAGCACGTTGACAACTCACTCTAAAATCGGAGAGGAATAAATACTCAAATTTGACAGCACTCATGAGCCGTAAGCACAGCAGCCTCCCAGGTCCTTGGTTATCAGGGGACAAGGAAGTCAGAGGAGGGAAGTCACAGGTGGGGTCTACACTGCTTTCCAGTTGCCTCCTTTTGGCGATACAATAGCTTGCATCTTCTCTCGGATACTGCAGTTCACTTCAGCAGAATGCAAAAGTGGAGAAACCGGGAAATACACCCTTGCAAGAGCGCTGGCCCACACCCATCCTTCCACATTGGCAGGCTGAGTCCTCAGAATGCGCTAGCTGACGCTAAGTCTCTTCTCTAAGTGCTTTCCTCCTCCTGCAGACTCAATTCCTCCTGCTCAGCTTTCGATTGCAGGATCCAGGCAACGCTAAAAGTGCTCCTAAGAGGGAAAAGGAAACAGTGAAACAGGGAGCCCAGGATGTAGTTCAGAACTGAATGGCTAAGGGTCAGATTTGTATTAATACCTTTTGCAATGTGGTTTCAGGCAAGAATGAGCGTACCACCGTGGTAATGGACCCACCTGGTCCCTGACAGCCAACTCAATGACTGTATAAATGACACTTACTGCTTTTTGCATGGAGTCTCTGAAGATAGACTCTGGCTTTCACAAAAGAACATCACATGTGTTTACAATCTTCAGGTTTTTCGCATCCTCTCGCAAGGCTAGATACCGTATTTAGGGATAATTTTAGCAGACCACACGTTTTTCCCCTTCAAGGAGATTATACAAATTTAGTTGCAGTCTATACAATTTAAAGGTATCATTCTTATTAATCACCTTGATGTTTACTAATATTTTACAGAATTAGAAATGTGTGTTTCCCATTACCTTTGAGGACTAAAGGATATGTTAATGACATTTTTAACTTTTCCTGAAAAATGTATGAAGAATTGTCAAATACTGTGATTTCAAACTCCTAGTACTTTTAAAGAATGTATCTCGTTGCCTTTGCGTCCCTCCTCCAAAGTCCCCATCAGTCGGTGTTAAATTTGCTGCCTATTCCACAGATACGCTAAGAGCCTGTTCTAGAATAAGCTATCACTGAAGTTTTTCAGTGATTTCTGGCTGCAATCATTACTAAAATTAAAATAATTTCTAAGAAACCAAATTATGAGAGTGGGCACTTTCATTTGCGAAGGGCCAATTGTGTGGCCATGGTGACGTTCCACTGGGGGTGCTTTTCCCTGCCCGGGACCCCACCCTGGACCTCTGTTATTTCAGTGTCTTACTCAGCAGGGCAGCTGCTGGGCCAGGCAACGACATTGGGTTTTGGAAACCTAGTGGTTTCAAAGGATGTTTGATGCCAGTAAAACTGAACACTTGCACCGGTGACTAGGCAATTAACTAATTTTACCCTAATTCTCATGTTAGCAACACTACAATAAGCAGCCATAAAGAGTCAGGGCTCTCGGATCAGATTTTATATGTAAGCTGTAGATACTGATAAACATAAATAGAAAAGAAAAACTACTCAATCATCAAATGTGGGGAGCTATGTACTTCTGGTTCTTGATGTGACCAAATTACTGGCTTGCCCCCCAACAAACATTTGGAGCATAGACAATTAAAAGGAACATGTAAGTTTAACAAAATCTTAAAAGGATATGACTTTTACATGTCTCCGTTCTGAATGGCCTACTTTTCGTGTGAAATGCATAATGTATTTTTCAGTAAAATTTGTGCTTAAAACGTTGTAAAACTGAGACTTTTTAAGCTTTTGTTTAAACAGAGCTCAATAAACAATCATGTTTTTTATTCTGACTTTCATTCTTAAACATGGAAAGAAATCTGCAAGTGCTCTTCGGAATTATTGAAATGCTATTCTGTTGAAAGTCTCAAGCAGGTTTTTCTTATCTGACGTTTTCAAGCCCGTTGAAATTTACATTGAGCCCTGTAAATACCTAGAGATCTGGAGAGAAGCTTCTGAAAATTAAAAAAAAGCAGCTTTTAATAGGAGACAGCGCCACACAGTGGCCACATAGATAAACAGCAAAGGAACGAAAAAACCCTGCGTCTGTGAAAATCTGATTTTAGGAATAAATGGTCCACTCCGGGGCTAATACGTCTGACTAAGGTAACGGTGCCATGTTCTCACGTAACACCAGCTGGATCAGTCCCGGTGTGGATCTAAACACTGCAAGGGTTTCCTGTGCATCTGCCGCCACGCTGACCTGAATTAGGGAAATTAGCAAAGCAGTCTTCAAACAAGGTCTTTTCCTAGCTCTGAAACACTTCTTAGACTGTTTCCTATAAAATTAAATGACAAAGATGGACTGTCCGTGAATTATACTTGTGGAAGTTTCTGTTCAGAACAACTTTTCTGTAGCCCGTGCGTCGCTTGTTTCTTAGGATTTCATACCATATGGGAATAAAATTTGACAGCAGCGGTAAGGAGGGCAAAGAGAGGGGACGGGCTTTATCTGCCATGTTAGAGGACACAAACAAGACCCAGAAAGTGCCTTTCGGCAATCACCAGCCACTTAGACGAGAGGAACCAAAAGCCAAGCGATTAAGATAAACACATTTAAGAACTTGCGGGAAGACCCGTGTCACTCTAAGAACAAGTGTACAGGACTAAGGATGTAAGGCACAGATTAATCACTTCCTCTTCTGAATCCACAGGGGCTAAAAAAAATAAAAGCATCTCTTAGGACTTAAAAAAACAAAACAAACAAAAAAGACACATCTGTTTACTTCAAGGATTTTCTTTAGTGGCTAACTGGAACCAGCTGGAGAACATTCTGCTCTCTAAATTTTGGGTGTTTCATGGAGTCAAAAACCAAAGCTCACCGCTTTCCCTCTCGCCCCCTTCCCATCACTTCTGGGCCTCTGAATGCCCACCCCGTCCTCACACACGACGTGTCACATGAAATGTCCACTTTGGGTTCCAGAGAATGCCAAGGCCAGGAGCTCCCTTTGCTCTTTGTTTGCTTAGGAAGCTGGTGTCTCTGGGACTCAGATGGACATCATTTGGATAGCAAAGACGGTAAGTGTGATTCTTCTAGTGTTTACATGAGGGTTCCTAATGATACTATTTTTCGTGTCGTCATTCTGGACATTATTTCCTGTAGGGAGGGCACTTGGCAACATGGTGTTAATAACAACTTCTCTGCACGGAAAACCTTCAGTGGTAGAATGGACCCGTATGCAACCAGATTCTTCTTCTTTTCCAGCAAATAATTAGTAGCTACCGTTTTTGAATGATGAGAGGTTAGGTGGTATTCATCCCTGAGGAATCTGTTTTTACCATCTTAATACTTGCAATGCTCTTTATATATGGGAGGACCCATGCTAGGAAAGCGTTCAGTCGAAAGCAACCATACAGGCAGACAGGTAGCTAAGTCACTGATGCGTAAGAAGCCAGCTAAGACCAGTGGGGTCACTGGAGAGCTGGTTAACTCTTTCACTGTGGTAGGATATTGCTAAATGAATTGCTGCTTCTTGGCATTACACACAAAGAAAGAAACGGGAGGAGATCTAAACCCTTTCCTGTTCTCAGAGAATTAGGTGTACATGTTCATTATATATTTAATATCAGAAGGCTTTTTGCCCTTGTCTGCAAAAATGTTAAAGTTACTCAAACCTTAAGGGATTAAAAAATTATATCTATCTATCTACACACACACACACACACACACACACACACACACACAGTTTGGGGGTTAGAAAGAGTGAAGGATATCAGTTTGGAATCAGGCTGGTGTTGAACTCTCAGTTGTAGCAAGGAGGACTGGGCCACCCATGCAAATTAATTTCTTCACTTCTCTGCCTTTCTCTATCTTCCCTTTGTACAAGAGAGATTGTAAGAGAAACAAACTCCCAGGATTATTTTGAGATAATTTTTCTGACTGGGTACAGATCTGTAATAATAAATAATGAGTGCTCAAACTGGGCAAAATAAATACAACATTCACAGTACTAAACAATGAATTTATAATGTAAGGGTTTTGTTTTTTTAACTATTAAATAGCTTTCTGTTTAGTATAAACTTTACACCAGGGTTTCTCAACCTGAACCTTAGCGACATTTGGGGCTGGGTAATTATGTGCCTTGGGAGGCTGTCCTGTGCACTGGAGGGGCTGAGCAGCACCCCTGGCCACCCACGAGGTCCCAGGAACACACACAAAACACATCCCCAGCTGCAACAAAAAAAAATATCTGCAGACATTACCGCGTATCCCTTAGGGGTAAAATCGCTCCCAGCCGAGAGCGTCTCAGCTACAGCAAAGCATCTCGGAGTTTGTTAACAATCTATTCCCATTGACGGGAAGGTAAAAATAATTTTTTAATGACTTCTGAAATGGATATAGTTTCTGAATATGAAAACCAAGTCCCCTTTCCAAGATGATTTGTCGAAGTTGCTTCAAAACAGCTTATTGAACAAAAATGGCATCGGTAATATCTAAATGACGGCAAGCTGGAGAGACACGCAGCTGTCCAGCACAGCTGCTATCTGCCTCCCTGGAGTATTCGACATGAGCGTTCAGACACTGGATATTGTTCGAACAGCACTCACACGGGACACCTGAGTACCAGAGCCACTTGTCCACCCGTCTTCCACCTTGGGATTTCAAACACACTCTTTAAGACTCAATCAGCGTGAAATTACAATGCGGGGAGTTATGGGATTTTTTTTCTTATTTAACTCATCAGCTTTATTGAGGCAAATTTACCTAAAATAAAATTACTTTACATAAAATGAAATTTACCAGTTTTCAGTGTGCAATTTAATATCTTTACAAATGATGTGGCTGTGTAGCCACCAACACAGATACTGAGTTTTATTCCCAGAGATTAAGACTCTGCGTGTGTCAAGCAGCTACGCCGAGAGGTGATGTCTAAGAGTCTCCCCTTGGCTGTCTTCCTAGTCGCTCTGCAGAGCTCTAAGGTTTGCCTGTCAACCTCCGACTTCCCACCGAGCTATGTAAGACCGTGTCCTCCCGTCGGACATCTCCACAGGGCAAAGGCCTGCACCACCCCGCCCCGGGACCTCAGCCCCCGGCCGACCAGTGCCAGAACTGTGTCTGGCTTCCTGTCGCAGAAACACCCCAGAGAGTCAGCACGGAGCCTGCAGCAGACTGCCTGGGTCTGGACCCCAGCACACCCTTTGGAAACTTTTAGAAGTGCGGTCGTGGGGATATTATTTATCTTCTCCGGAGCTCGGTGTCCTCAAACATAAAGTGGGAAACAAATACCAACTTCGCAGTGTCGTCGTAAGTATTGATTGAGTTAAGAAGAGTAAAGGTAGCTAAAGATTAACTCTTATTATTGTCATCACTTGGCCTCTACTTTCGAACCTGCCTTCTCTGTCACCCAGATGCCTTGGCAAAGTTCTTTCTAAAATTGGGATCCGACATGATTGCTGCCCTATGTAAAAAGCCGTGCCGGGCTCCGCACTGCTCGTCTGGCGGTTGTTTATCGTGCAGTAAAGACCCCTGTATCATGTTTTCCCCAATCAAACCTCATCTCTGCCACACCCACCCTGAGAAACAGCTGGTGACTTCGTATCCTGTGTGTGACTCCCCACCTGTGCCGCCTGTGTCTGCTCTTCTCTTTCCTGAAACGTCCGTCTCCGCTCTCGCCTGCCAGCCGTTTTCCGCTGAGAGATTTACCATCTTACCCTTACATACGTTTACTCTCCTGTATGCAGACTTTTCTAAAATTCTCAGGTAAAACCTCCGCAGCACCTCCTTTATGCTCTTTATTTTTGTTACCGGGCTCATCGCACTTTGTCGCATCTCTGTTTGCGCACCCGGCTCCGCTCTACTCTATATGCTTTACAGCCACTTCTGATGGGTGCTCAACACACCTTGGCCCGGGCCTGGAAGCACTTGCCTATCGGCTTACTCTGCATATGCGGCCTCGTTTCTGTTTGTTTGTTTGCAATTTCCCAATTGTCGTATTCCATATATAACTTTTACTCAAGGGCTTTGAAAGTATGATACAGGCTCTTACTAACAGTGTAAGAGTTATCTGAAATGATTGAGCCTGAAGCCATATGGAAATCCATCGGACCACACCCTTCTCTCTGGGAGGACGCCCCAGCACCTGCCGGCAGAGCCACAGAGGCGATTCCGGGGCCTGAAGCTACGTCTTAGACGAAACCCTTCCAAATGCAGAGGTTAGGGTGGCAGTATCAATTTGCTCTCCAGGAAAACCTGAATAGGCCCAGGAAAGTGAGAATGGAGATCGTCAAGCCGTTTTCTGAGATGATTAAACAAATCAGAGGTCAGATCAAAGAGGAATGCAGCATCAGGGAGCCGTTCCTTAAATAAAGCAGAGGGGACATTAACTACAGAAAAGAGAGGGAGAAAATCTTTGAGCCGTTTGGTTGCATTCAAGTTAAGGCAGTGTCTGTCAAAGACATCTTGAGGAAAGAAAAGAGACTAGCCAACAAAGTGGAAGGAAATGTCTTCAGAATTGACAGAATATTAGAATGAGGCATATGAATTAATTCCTACAAATCAATACGAAGAGTACAAACGGATCAAGGGGAAAATGGGCAAAAGTTATCAACAGGCATGGACAGATGAGGAAACTTTAGTCCTAAGAGACACATGAAGGCCCGTTCAGCATCACTGGTGATCAGAGAAAACGTACCCAAAATAAACCCACAGTCCATGTCATTTTACATCTTTGGCGGCAACGTGGACGTCGACCACGCAAACTCCGCTGCCGTTGCGAAGTCTGGCCGTGCTGACTTCTTGCAGAGCGAGGGGCTCCACAGAGTTTTACATACTTTGCCAGTGGGGGGTGTCAATTAATGCAAGACTCTGGAAAAGAGTCAGACATGACTTCCAAAAGCCCAGCCACCCGCATAGCTGATGACGTCTCATCTCCACTTCTTGTGCAACCCAACTGAGGCCATTGCAAACGTATCATCAAAGCCACGACCAAGCAATAACAGCACGGCTCACGTTAGCAAGACCCTGAAACCAACGGAACGTCCACCCGTGGGAGACCAGATGCGGAAACTCCGGTGTATTGACATGATGAAATCTTGTGTAGCTGTCAAAGTTAATTAACTGCAGTGATGTGTATGTCAAAGAAAAATCATAATAATATAACAGCAAGTGAAAAACAATGCCAACAGACTATATATGGCAGGACAGCCTCTTTATAAAAATAATTAGAATAAAAACATAAGTAATATATGCAATAAATCTATATTAAAAAGGCAAGAAAAGGGTACATTGGACCTGGATTATAGAATCATGGTGGAGAAAACAGGGGGATGGGTTTATTGTGAAAGACCTAGCTGTTTTTAGTGGTGAGGGATTTGCTGGCATTGTAGTTTTAATAATAACTAAATAGCTCACTGAATAGGTACAATGAGCTATTAATATTCCTGGAACAATGATGAAACTGTCATGGACCAAGAATTATGATTTATCTAACTTCATGCTCCTGAAATTTAAAAATATAATGAAGTCAAAATAACAGCGTCATACATTACATGTTTATTTAAGCAGCAAATTAAAAAAAAAAAAAGCTTCTGTAGCAATATATTAAACGTATTATTTGTTGAAAGAATGAGTCAAAAAGCAATGTTTTATTTTATTTTTTTTCCTGGATTCAAAATCAGAGAAGAATAAGGCTTAGTCATCGAATGTTATTCTTGGGAATAATAAGGAACGGAAAGGTAGTGTTCAAATGACCGAACAGTGTTGACCTTGAGCATGAATAGCCCTAGACTTTGCAGAGCTGTCTCGAGTCCCTAGGAAAACAATATTTCACTGTCGGAAAAAATTGGCAGGCAAAGTGTGCAAGAGAGGAGTGGACTCCGGCGGGGAAAGTGAGAACTCTATGGTTTAAACAGCCAGTGCCCGGAGTGCACCGCTGGGAACGCGGTCTTCTGTGGACCCCACCGCGCCTGCCTACAGCGAGGGAGCACCTGGGCTGTGACTTCCAGCTGTCTACTCCCCCAGGACACATAAATTCGGGGACTGTCGTCGTATGAATAAAATTCAAGACTGAACAGGCTGAAGAAGATCGCATAGGGTGTAAATGTGTAGATGAAAGGGAGGAGCTACTGGGAGATTTAAAATGATTACAGAGGCCCCACCAGCAAGAGAACTCGTTCCTGCAGTGCTCGGCCTTCCTCGTATCCATGGGCTGGGGAGCTCTGCAGTATGGAGACTGGTCCTTTGGGGCAGGATTTAAGAAACGTAATATTAGGAGTTGGCATGTGGAAAATCTGTATCTGTGCCAGTCATCTTGAGGCTTTTCTGTTACGGTTATTGAATTGTTTTTCCCATCTCTGTAAGATCTTCTTCAGTTACATAGGAGAGTTTTAGGAAAGACTCCGGTCAAACTTCTAACATGGGGTTTTTTAACGCTATTGGGAGAGCATTCAGTAATGGGATACATCAACTTCTGCCTCCATCTCTGCCCTCATGACTAGTTCTGGGAAAGTTCTGAGCGGGGGGCGGAGGGGAGAGAGAAAACACTTGCACTAATTTAGTTAAGGCAAAAGGAAGTGAATGAAATAATAATTTGACTAAAATACTAGAGTGTTTAAATCCAAACCACAACTAATTATTGTAAAAGTCATTTTTAAATTACCAATCCACGGGTATTTTTATGTCTTGACTTTTATTTACGGAGAAATTATAATGGTCTATTATTTAGACTTACAGACCAGCACACTAACGGCATGGAACACTATATAAATCAAATTATTATTATTAAAGTTGCATCTCTGATAAGTCACTGAAATGTTCACCATAACGAAATCGACTTAGAAGTTGAAAGTTGCTATAAAGATGTCAAAACAAAGAAGTAAATATTTTTATTCTATTCCAGAACTACCTTTCTGAGACCAGGAATATTTTTCAATGCAAATTTTTCTTTATATAAGTGAAAGAAAATTCTTTTTACAAAATATGAGCAAGCACATAGGAAGCCGTGTAGTAATGGTAGCTGTTACCTTCTCGTTTAAGTTGGAGAACTGTATCATTTTATTTGTAGACACTTTTAATGCAGATGAGGTCAATCAACTATTTTGATTTCCTGTGTTATGTCATTTAAATGAGCGCCGCTCAATGCTGGAGACAGTAATTTAAAAAGCAGAGGCCCAGGCCCTACCACAAGACATCCTCATTTAATTGTCCAGAGTGGCTTAAGGGTCAGTACTTTTTAAAGCACGCAGGTGATTTTAATGCCTCCAGGTTAGAGAAGCAATAAAAAGAATATTACTTTCCCTAAATTCAAATGGTGTATTTGAGAAAAGTTTTAATATTTGATAAAAATGGTGGGAAACCCATGGTTTCTCATCATCGACACCGTCAACACCTTGGACGAGATCCTTCTTTGTCATGGAGTCTGTGCTGTACATTGTGGAATTCCTAGCAGCACCCCTGGCCTCTACCCACTAGATGCCCGGAGCCCCCTCCCCAGCTGTGACAGCTCACTTCGTCTCCTCACATTGTCAAACATCCCCTGGGCTCTCCCCAGTTGAGAACCACTGATGTGGCCAATCCCCTGTTACAGATATTCAAATATAATAGTTTGTTAGTTCTAGAAAAAACAAACAAATAAACAGACATGTCCTTCAACCAAAACAGCAATACATAACCACACACACACAAAAGAGACACAGTACTTCAAAATGATGTTCTGGATGTTGTTTGGCATTTAAAATTAACCAACATGGAAGTTCTGTGTTTCTTCTGCTCTTCCCCCGCCCACCCCAGCCTGCCTTCAAGCACCCCTTTGTCCAGTGGCCTTGATGAAACTTCTAGTGAGGATAAAGACGTTAGTTCTTCCTCTCCCTAACTAGAGGGCAGCTGGAAATAACTCCCTGCTTGTATGCCCTCGGGTCCAGCCACAGCGGCTAGAGCTTGCGGCCGACAAACTGCAATTTATTGACGTCTTAACTTCTACCAGATATGGGGTGGCCCATCGGGAGGGAAGAACAAGGAAAAGCATTTATTTCCTATTTGTTGACTCTTACTCTCCTATTCTCTTCATGAGAAGAGTTTCTTCCTTTCTAACTCGGTCTCTCCTCTCCCAGTGCTCTTATATTGTACCTCTCTAGCAACAAGTTAAATAATATTCACCCACTCAGGAACTATCCGAGCCTCTATGTTTCAGGCACTGGTCTCGACATGGAGATACAATAACAAACCACATAAAGTCTCCACCTTCTTGAAGGTTACATATTCATAGGCAGAAGTGGCTACATTATTCCATAACATGTCTGGAAAGTGCAAATGCAGTTTGCGTTTCCCTATCGCATGAACTCCTCTTTTTA
Organism: Lepilemur ruficaudatus; assembly: GCA_963574885.1. Lineage (NCBI taxonomy): Eukaryota > Metazoa > Chordata > Mammalia > Primates > Lepilemuridae > Lepilemur > Lepilemur ruficaudatus. The sequence goes on from CAUYRT010017760.1 coordinate 44,793, forward strand.
ACAAATGTTCAACTTATGAACATTTATAGGCTCAAAAGAATTCTAAGAATGGGAGTTGTTGGGGTTTTTTTTGTTTTTTTTTTTTGTTTTTTTTTTGAGATACAGTCTCACTCTGTTGCCTGGGCTAGAATGCCATGGTGTTGGCCTGGCTCACAGCGGCCTCAAACTCCTGGGCTCAAGCAATCCTCCTGCCTCAGCCTCCCAAGTAGCTGGGACTACAGACATGCACCACCATGCCCAGCTAATTTTTTTCCATATATATATTTTTTAGTTGTCCAGCTAATGTCTTTCCATTTTTTTAGTAGAGATGGGGTCTCAATCTTGTTCAGGCTGGT